>PVLD010005912.1:0-106286 GCA_004027595.1 Dinomys branickii | reverse complement strand
AGCCTGTGGACTCGTCCCATTGCTGTCAGGAACAGGTGGTGATTGCGCAGGCCGCCGAGGCTCAAGGTGCTCACAGAGGGTGTTCAGGGTGAGAGCCAAAGCCCAGTAATTCAGTTCATGCTTCCTGCTTGATGCTGGAGTGAGAAGGGCGTGGTGTCGTGTGATCTGGCCTTTACTTTGAGCATCGCTTGCTGGCTCCAGTGCAGATCCCTCAGCCTGCTGGCACAGATTGTTCATCTCACTGGCACACACTTCCTAGATTCCACCACTGACCTTTGGGCCTTCCCAGAGCAAATCCACAAAACAGACTTGCATAAGGCATTGTCATGGGCTCTAGGTCTTTGCTCATGCAGGACATTGGCATCCAGGCCCTCAGCTGTATTCCTTGGGTCTTTAGTGTGTGAACAGATTTCCTGCACTCTCTTTGTACATGACTCTTTGGGTATTATAACATAGTCACATAAATTATGTGTCCTGTATTTTTTTGTTGTTGTATTTTTGGGTCTTTTTCCAAACCAGGAATTGAACTCAGGACCTTGAGCTTGCCAGGCAGGCACTGTGCCACTGAGCTGTATCTCCCAGCCTGCATGGAGTCAGACAATGTCTAGGGCAGTGGTGGTGAACTTTTTAGAGCTTTCAATGATACAAACAGTCTGCTGCAGCACACACACCATAGGTCTGACACCACCGCCCTCTTAGTCTCTCTGAGGAGCTTCTGACAGCGGGTCTTCTCAGGGTCTTCTCACGTACAGTGTCCCTGACCTCTACCCAGAGATGCTTCCCCCCAGGGTGACAAGCACAAATGTCCCCATCCATTGTTCAACTGTTAAGAACCAGAGAACCAGAGAAACTTGACTGTCACAAAGGCCACACCTATGCCCTACTCATCTCTATTTCTGCTCCATTCTGGACTGCTGCCCTGAGAAGCTCCATGCAGCAGGTCACAGATAACCCAGAGTAACAACGAACAACTTAGGTAGGTGAGACTATTCCTGAGGAGGAAAAGGGGTGTGATTGCCATGATCCGAGAGAGAGAGAGAGAGAGAGAGAGAGAGAGAGAGAGAGAGAGAGAGAGAGAGAGAGGGAGGGAGGGAGGGAGGGAGAGAGGGAGGGAGGGAGGTAAAACTAGGACCACAGTTTCAAAGGGGTGGTGAAAACTTCTACAGTCCTCTGCCCTTGGAATACAAAGTGCTACAGTCTCACAAGAAAGGTAAAAATCTACCTACGAATCTGACTCACCAACCCAGGCAATAAAAGTAAGATCCTGAACACACCAAGTACATGCTTTGTGTCAGTTGCAACTGGCACACTGCTAAACCATTTGAACTGGACAGTGAACCCTTATGCCCACTTGATGCTGACCTGATTCATCAGCAAAACCTGCTCAACTATCCCTTACCGGTGCTTAGAAATACTGCTTATTCGGCAGACATTTAACACTCAGGCAGCTGGGGGTAGCTTTCTCATCTCTAGTTGTAGCAAATTTCAAGGGCAGGAGGAGTCTCTGTCGGCAGAGAGCAGAATTTTGAGCACGAGTTCGACACACCCACATATTTAGAATACCAATAGCCATCCAAAGCCAATGAGCACAGTAGGGTTATTTCTAAATTGTCTACCCCAGGGGGGATAACAAGCAGACACAAGGTTTGCAAGTACAGTTTTACCGGAGCAAAGCCCAAGCCTCACTCATAAGCTCATGAATTATCCATGGTTGCTTTTGCCTGGCAATAGTCACATCAGGTTGCCACGCCAGAGACTGTAACATGAGCACAGAGCTGAAGTTTACTCTCTGCTTCTTTACCGGAAAAGCACGCTGATCGGTCACATACACACCATGCACACATATATGTAAAGCCATCACCACACAAATGGCACAGCCCTCTCTCCCTCCACTATCCATGGGTTTTCCCCACACTCCATCCCTGGATCCCGCCTCCCTCCCCTGACCCTCACAGCTCTCCTTCTAAGATGCCAGACAAAGATGGCAGTAACAAGGGCAGCTGATGACTCGAGGGTGCCCTTGGGCCACTCGGTACAACATAAACCACTGCAGTGTCCACCGTGGTTCACCAGCGTGGAGCAGCTCGGTTCTCTGAAGACTGAGACCAGAAGGCCGAAGCAGTGCCCACCGGCAGCGTGACTCTGTCTCTCGGGTCTCAGGTGAGACACGGCCAGCAGGCACAGTTGTCCCCACGGGTGTGACTATACCTGTGCCACGGGTATCTACTGGGACACCACAGACAACAGCCGAGGTTCATCTGGTGAACACTTTCCAGGGGATTCAGCCTGAAATGAGCTGTTCCCAAGGCAGAAACCGCAGGGTAGGAGGGCCTGGTGGAAGACAGCTGCACACCAGGCCAGCCAGGAAGGGGAAAGAGGGTGGGAGAAGCAGAGAAAGGAATGCACCTATCCACGGCTCAAAATGCCTCTACCCAGGCCCCATCTCCCATGGCACATTAGGCAGAACTCACTGCTGGTGAGTACCACACCTCTGTGATTCATCCACCTTCCAGACACAGGAAATATTTGGGGGACATTTATTTAGAGATAAATCATAACATGTACATGCCTGAACCGGAAATGCTCACATTGTTTGAGAATAGGATACCAATAAAGCTAATGAAGCGAAGGGCTCACTTTGCAAGTCAGCTCTTCATAAATCACTCATAGCACCCTGGCAACAACCCGCAACTTCGTGCGATCAAGCCTAGGTTCAAGATGGGCAAACTGAGGCCACTGGACAGTTGCATGGTAATTATGAGGGCGCCAGGCTGGCAAGCAGCATGTGAACCCAAATCCGCACTTAACCTGCACATCACCAAAGCATGTTCACAAGCCTTTGATGAGCCAAACTGGGAATCCTTTTAAAAGTGTCACAAAACCATTCCACCACCAGCATCATTAGATTGTACTTTTTTAACAGAGTAAGTCACAAAGAAGACACTCTGACTGATGAGGCTCAAGGCTTCTGTAGCATGAGATGCAAAGAGATTAACTGGATCTTTGACCGTGCTCACACAGAGAACTAAGTTAAGAAGAAAAGAGACAGCAAGCAAACAAAGCCAGATACAGTGACAGAAGAATTTGGGTTGATTTCTCTACGCTTCTGGGGGCCATGCCCTGAAGACAGGTGCTCTGAGGCCTGTGTCTGCCTTCTCTAACTTCCTTAGCTTTCTTTTCTGATTGATGAACTGGCAGAATTTGCTGATTTACAAGGTCCCTCTTGATGCTAACATGCCATATTGAGGGGAAAAAAACCCCCACAACTCAATGTTCCAACAAAGCTTGGGGGATTCCATTTTACAGAGGTGACTGAGGGATGATATGGAGAGGTTAATGCCACTGACAGAACGCATTACTTATAGCTCCTGAGAGAGGGAGGCAGAGCATGCCACACAGGGCTGCACGAAATCTCGTCACACCCAGGGCAGGATGCAGGGAAAGAGAGAGGGAGGAAGTGGGAGTATGTCTTTATCAGCAGAAGGAAGGAAAGTAACTAGGTGGGGACATCCCTTGTTGGAGAAGAAGTAAAAACACAATTTAGACTTTGTGGCTGGGAGTTTTGTGATAAGATTATGATGCACTGTAAATGACTCTGGTTGCTGGTCTGGCCCTAAGGCAACAATGGATGCCAAGTTGTCACACATCCACCTAATCACTGGGCAAAAGAGAAAGGGTGTGACGGCCAAGTCTTCATGAAACCAAAATGGTAGATGCTAGTTTCTATGTAGCACGTCCTTTCGTTCCTGCAAATATTGATGGGATGTGGTGCGGGTGGGAGGGTGCTGGTAAAAATAAAATAGGAGAGGCCAAGGGGTTCAGAGGGGAGCAAATAAACTCATGGAGGAACACACACACACACACACACACACACACACACACACACACACACTCTCTCTCACCTCATGCTCATGGAGTTAGAAACAATTGACACATAAAGTAAAAGAACTAGAAACTAGAAACTGCATCTTTCTTTTGGGCAGGCTCAGGTACTAGTGATTCACTTCTTTTCCAACGACTTGGTCTCACCATGCAGTTCCATCTCCTGCTCGCAAAGCAATTCTTACCATACATAAACTTGTTTTACGCATGGTACAAAGCACCAAAATATGCTGAGAATTCTTCTGGATTTGCAGTCTGTCATGGAGCATGTTCACCTCTGTGTCACGTTTCATGAACTCCTGACTCTCTGACAACATTCTGTTTCAGAAAATGGACTGCAAGGAGAATGGTTTTACGGCTGCAGACTGGTTTGAGGTGACTACCCTCTGTAACGTGGAATTTACTGTCCAGTGGAACCGCCTTGGATGGCATCCAAAGGAAATACCAGAAGGCTTTCATGAAAATCAGGTTTTACTTATGACATGTGGCCTGGCCCCCCAGGCGGGTGGCTGAGTCAGTGTGGCTCTGACAACTGCAGCCCATGTGGCGGGGCCAAGCATCTTTTAATATCCTCTGAACATGGGCACTGTTGAGGACAGAATGCAACACTCAGCTCAGGTTATGCAGCAAGGTTGCAACTCCTCTCAGGCCAAGGCCAGGTGCAGGATGAGACCAGCCATGAGCAGGAGTGTGCTCTCCCATGCACGAGAAACAGAGGTGTGCATGCTTGGAAGCCTCTGCCCCCACTCCTGCCACCTCCTGAACAAACCAAGGCTCTGAGAGAGTCTTGTCTTCCAGTACCACAGAGTGGGCCCCGCTGGCTTCGAACCCTTGGGGGTTTTGGATCCAATGATTAGATACTGGGAGCTAAGATTTGCTCCCAATAATTATGGGAGCAAAACCTGGAAAACGGAAGAAATAACGCATTACTGTACAATCAACAGAATTCCTGTTCTCATACTGGGGAATCTGATCCTGATAGTCATCATTTTGGTTATTGTTACAGTTTAAGTCTAAAGTGCTGCCCAAAGGTCTCCTGTTTGGAAGGTGACTGGATCATCGAGTGCTACATACACCGGCAGACTTACCCACTGATGAGTTTGGTACCTGAACGTGCTGATAGGAGGTGGGGCCTTGTTGGAATTGTATATTCCTATCCCCGGCTCGTCCTTTCTCTCTGTGCTTCCTGGCTGCCGCCTAGTGAACTGGCTGCCAACTAGTGAACTTTCTTCTGCCATGATATTTCTGCCTTAGACTCAGCTCACTATGGACTGAATTCACCAAAACCATATACCAAAATAAACCTCTACTCCTTCCTGCCGCAGGTTTTGTCCCAGTGGTAGAAAAATGACCAATATTGTTACTAATATTCAAGCACATATGTTATCTGTTACTCTAGACTGATCTTTCAAAACCGCACCAATGGCTTCTAACTAGACAGTTAGAATCTCACCTGGGATTAACCTGCTGCCAACCCAACTGTCCAGCACCTTCTCCATCCCATCATGGACCCTGTTCCCTTAACCATGGTGGTTCCTTTTCCCTGAACATGCTGGGCCTTGGGACTTAACACGGCCTCTCAGGCTCTTGATTTTCCTTCCAATACTTTACTTTGCCTAGAAAATCTTAGCTCTAGACCCTGATCACAGTCTACCTCAGCCATGAATCCTCTCCTGGCATCCCGGGCCCACTTCTGTTTAAATATCCATGATTGCCCCCTAGGTAGGGAGGAAAAAGTTAAGATTCTTCATCTGTCCTCTAAGCCCAGCACTGAGGGCAGTGCCACCACTCAACAGACAACCTGTTGAAAACACCATAAACATGTGTGCAGCTGCAAACTGTGACAAGTTTCAAACTCCTGGACACCCAGAATTGCCAGGTGACACTCACATTTTCCAGGGTACTTAAAAATAATTTCAAGAAGCACAAGGACAAATGTCTGAAAATTTAATAGTGGTTTTAATGTGTGTTATACAAGCAGAACAGAACTAAACAGAACTAGTGTACTGATGTCTACTGGTATGTTTAATAAAAATTAGTTCTATTAAAGGAAAAATGTTAATACACATTTAAGAACTACTCCAGGTATGTGCACATATGGCAAAAATTCAAATGACAGAAAAGAACAGAGATCGAGTAATAAGAGTTTAGACAGTGAGAGGGATAGAGAAATCTTCAAAGAGGGGAATAGGTGACAAATGCTCACTATACACATTCTGGTTCATGGAAAGGTGAGGAAACTCTGGGAGTCTATTACTATTCTTGGGCAGGGATTACTCACCCATACCCTACAGGACAAACCTGGCCCCTTGCCTGTTTTTATAAATAAATTTTTATTGGGATACATCTGCTCTCATGGACATACATATTTTTACTGGCTGTTTCTGTATGCAACACTCAGACTAAAACATCTGGCCTGCTACAGAAAGGTTCCTCAACTGCAATCTCAGGGAAGCCGAGGCTGGGATGATGCGGCAACTGGTTTGTAGGAAAGCAGTTTTCAGAAGCCCAACTTATTTTATGAGTCCAGCATCACTCTGACACCCATACTGGACAAGAGTATTGCAAAAGGAACACGCTAGCCTGGCTTTTCTCAGGAAGGTAAATGCAAATATAGCAGACGAGGTACTAGATAACCAAATTCAGCTATATATATAACCAAATTCAGCTATATATATATATATATATATATATATAAAATGTCCCAGGCAAGTGAAGTTTATTCCAGGAACACAAGGTTTAATGTTGGAAAATAAATCAACAACTTCATTGCACTGAAGAATCAGGAAAAAGGCTCTCCCAGCAGGTATATAGAAAAAAATGCCCAATACCACTATGCATTGGACAAATGCAAAATAAAACCACAACAACCTATGATCTCCCATCTGTTGGAAAGGTTACTATCAAAAAGCTGAAAGATGACAAATGCTGGTATAAGGCTGTGTGGCAAGGGAACTCTCAGATACTGTTAGCAGGAATGCAGGCTGGTACGGTCCTCCTGAAGTGCAGACTGGAACTCCTCAGAAAACTAACAGCTATCACGACCCAGCAACTCCACTCCATGAAGGGGATGAGATCGGTATATTGAAATGTGCACTGCATAACTATTCAGTGGCCAAGAGATTGGATCAACCAAAGCACCCATCAGATGAATCAACAAGGGTACTCTGGCTCTGTGTATGGAATGGAGCCTTAGTCAGCCTTTCTAATTTTTTTTTTGCTGGTACCGGGGATCGAACTCAGGACCTTGCGCTTGCCAGGCAGGCGCTTATGCCACTGAGCTATATCCCTGGCCCAGCCTTTCTAATTCTAACAATCACAACCGAGATGAACCTGGAGGATATTATGTTCCCTGAAAGAAGCCAGGCACAGAGACAGCTACTGCATGAACGTATTTCTATAAGAAATCTAAAATAATAATGTAGAATAGTCATTACAAGGGGCTGTTGGTCAAATGATGCAAAAGTTCATTTATACAGGAGAAATAAATTCAATAAATAAATACAATAAATAAATTCTATTGTACCCTGTGGTGACCACAGTTAAGATCAACACACTGGGCCAGGGAGATAGCTCAGTGGCACAGCGCCTGCCTAGCAAGTGCAAGGTCCTGAGCTCGACTCCTGCTATCCAAAAAAACGAAACAAACAAAAACCCCCAACATACTGTATCTTGAAAATCACTCACAGAATTTAGCTATTATCACCACGAAAAATGGTTAACTGTGTGAAGTAATGTATCTGCTAATTAGCTCCAAAGAGTTATGTGTACATATTTCAAAACACAGGGTCACACAGCATAAATATATGATTTTAGTTGTCAATTACAGTGAAGAATGGATGAGTGAGGAAGATCTGGAGCCTTAAGGTCTGTCCTGAAAGATAGCTCTGTGCTTCCTGGCAGCAACTGTCTCAATACCTTGGCTTCTCATCTGGGAGGGGTGGAGCTGTTTCTACTTCCTTGGAGTTGGCATGAAAAAACCCAGCTTCATTTGTCAAGTACTCAGAATCACACCTGACATACTCAGTAACTGGGATCTCCTGCCACTGGTGATGGGACAGAGGGACACTGACAAGAGCAGGTGACTCGTTGACAGATACGGGTACAGGACTGGAAGACAGGGGGGCAGTGGAAAAGGTACCATGGGAAAAAATGATTGCACACAAGCTGCATTTTTATGCTAGTCTATCGGCGGAATGGATCCCCATGCTTCCAAATTCCTACTCTGCAATCCTTACCTTAACGGGAGTGGCATTAACACTGGGGCTCGGGGAGGTGCTGAGGTCCTGAGGGTAGAGCCTCATGGATGGGACCAGGGCTTTCATCAAAGAGACCCTACAGCGCTGCCTCCCCTTCCCCGTATGTAAGGACACAGCAAGATGGTGCCATTTATGACCCAGGAAGTGGCTCCTCACCAGACACCAAATCTGTCACCAGCCTGTTTTATCTTGGACTTCTGGCCTCTAGAACTGTGAGAAAGTAATCTCTGTCCTATATAAGTCACCCAAGTATGCTGGATTCTGTGACTGGGACAAAGTGTGTCGGGATTCCGGGGCAGAAGTAGCTTTTCCACAGAGGTGAGTGGTGGGGGTAGAGGAATGACACAGACAGTTAGTGTGAGATTACAGTAAGGAAGCCAGGGGAAATGTCACCCAACATATCAGCATGGAAGTCAGTGTGGAGGCTGGGGTGGGGCTTAAGATGTGGCCGGGATAGTCAGTGGACTGCTAGGATGGGCACTTATAATGGGGACAGCACAAAGCAGGACACTGAACAGATACTGATGTGGAAGGGAAAGAAAAGGCCCCCACCTTGCAGATGATGTGTTTTTAGGCTGGCTGGAAGAGAAGGCACCCATACAGGGATATACAGGGGCCTCCGGGAGAAGAGATAAAGTTGTGTCCAACAGCCCAGATGACTTGTTTGTTAAATGGTCTGGAATGGGTTCAGAAAGGGAAAGGAACTGGGCAGGAAATAAATGACATCAAGGCTGGACAGTTTTCAGGCCGCCTTAGCATCTCAGAGCAGGCAGGCCTGAAGTGTGACGGTCAGTGAACTCTGTCAATAGGCACCTTGCTAAGTAGCTATTTTATTTTATCTAAATCATGAAGCATGAACTATGTTGGATTTCTGTACATCATCACTGACTTTTAAAAAAAATTTTGAGACAGAGTCTTCCTAGGTACCCTAGATGGCCTTCAGGTCACCCACTCCTCCTGCCTCAGCCTCCGAGAGTACTGGAGTTCCAGGCACATACCACCATGGCTGACCTATCAATATCATTTAAAGTAGGAAGGGGTAATTCAAGCCTCATGTATCCATCTTTAACAGAATCTAACCTTTTTTGTGTTAAAACAAATGAAAGATTTTTTTTGCTACATATTTAAACCACTGTAATGAGAAACACTTAACTGATTTTCATTCAAATTGTTTCCCCCATCTAACAAATTAGCAACCACAAGAGTGGCCAAGACTTATTTGCAAAATTTGGCTAGTTTTCGTTTAAAAAAATTTGTTTTTTATAAACTTAGTGGAAATGGGGCCTTTTCTGCTCTGACAAATGTAAAAGAACTCATTTCAACAGATGGCCTATTCGTTTCTTTCTCATTGCTGGGACGAAATACCCCACAGCTGCAATTTCAAAGAGGCCAGGTTTATTTGGTTCACTGTTTCCAGTAGTTCAGTCCATAGCCAGCTGGTTCTGAGGCCAAAACAGCATGATGGAAGACTGTGGTGAAGGAAATTTGTTCAACCTATAGGAGAAAGGGAGCAGGAAGAGAAGGGAGGAACCAGGAGAAGAATATCCCTTTCCAGGTCTTCCCTCCTCTACCTCTTCCAACTGGGCTCCATCTCCAAACACACGATTGGGACTTTGAGGGAATATTTCAGATCTACACCAAAACAGGTGGAGAGGGGAAAAAGGCAGAATCTTGGCTTGCACCCACAAACACATTAAACTTCATGAAGGCTGAACCACCCAAATTGAACAGGAACTAGGTACTTGGGTGGTTATGAATACCTGGGTATACAAAACAGCAGCTTGTATGGATTCTGACATTTTGCTATACTATAAGTGGCTATCATGAAACCAAAACAACAGTGTAGGAAAATAGTCTTTTTCCAGTGCAGAGGCATCAGCTTACAACTAGCAGGGATGCGAGAAGGATTGTAACTGGTAGTTGGCATGTATTGTGGGTCCCCTCACATCTCCTAGGATACCCAGTCTTAGGTGAGTGTCCGTGGCTGGCCATACTTGACACGTGTCATCACATGTCAGCACGTGTCATCAGACATCACCGCTGTGCTATTCCGCTGGGAGGGATCTCTGAAGCTGAGTTTGGTTTCTAGTGGCCTTCGGGCCTTGTACTTGTTCCCTTGTATATATAACTTTAATCCGCACGCTTTTGCTGTACCACACAGTGAGCTCACCAGACCCTGAGTCCTATGTGTCCCAGGCCAGAAGCCCTTAGTCTGGGGTGGACTTGGGGTCCCCTGGCATCCCACCCCAATGTACAGCTGACACTTTATGGGGTCACATTACCACCTGAGACCATACTGCTTTCCAAATCCAAGGTCCTGGTAACACAGACCTTTATTCAGGCATTACTGATTATTTGATAAAGTTAATATTTTCCTTTATCATTTATTTCTAAAGTGCAGTCCACCATCACCTCCAAGAAAGGCTTCCTTCACCTGTTCTGAAAGAGCCTTTTTCTTTTAAAAGACAGAAACACATTAGCAATGTAAAAGAGCCACTGCAGTCAAAAAATATTTTTAGAGACTCAGCTGAACAATAAGCCCTGAACTTTTGTTTAAATTAAGACAGCTGAACCATTAAAATGATTTCCCTGAATCCATGGCAACGTGCCTTGCATAGGAAGCATCCACAGCCCAAGGACTCACAGCAGAGCCCAGCTCGTTTGTGGGTGCCAGGGAGACAGCAGGTGAAGCTATCTAACCATTCTGTAGATGCAATTACCCACAAATATTGAGAGCAACAGCCTTTTCCCGGTTATGTAGCTTACTCGCTGAGAGCACAGGGAGAAACATTCAGACTGAAAGTCTGCTGACAATTATTTCACTGGCCACCAGAGAATGCTTTCGACAGGCTCTCCCCCTTCCTCGGGGGAGACATCCTCTGGAAAGTTTTAATGAAAACAGGCACTGCATTCTGTGTATCTGAGCCCTGCACCAAGCTCTGCCCCCAAGGAGCCAGGCAGCCCAAGGAGAAGATGGTATGGAGGACGGGCAAATCAGAATCCTGCTAATACTCCCCACTGACCAAAACTAGCTGGAAGCAAACCCGCTCAAGGAAATGATTTATACCAGTGGTTTGTAACCAGTGGCAACTTTATGGCATCCAAAGGCATTTTCAGTTGTCCCAGTGGAGAGACATGCCCTTGGCATCCAGGGACCAGAGGCTGCTGAACTCCAAAGTCTCAGGACAAAGAAGGATCCAGCCCCAAATATAACCAGCACTGGTGTAGAGAAACCCTGTCTTAAGGGCAGGATGAAAACCTTACTCGATACGTTGTGCCTTACTTGCACATTGAGCCACTGAGCATTGATACCTGCACAGATCTACGTGCAAAGCTCAGGCAGAACACATATATGTCCCGGGTCACAGAGGGTGCTGTGGAAATATTCCAACTCACAGGAAATGGGACAGGGAAGCCCATGCTTTGGCTTCTCACCCCCAGGAAAGAGGCGGCCCCTCACTGCCGGTGGTCCCCTATATAATGTAGAGGTTGCTCATGGTAGTCACCAAGGAGAAGCCAGCCAGGTGGGCACGGCATATTCGGTCCACCCAGTCTTCCCTATTCCCAAGCCTGCAAACATCCAAGCTATGATCCACATGACTTCTTCTCTCTCCTCCAGATGACTCTGCATTATTCTTTGGCTTCCCAAAGCCCCAGAACCATTGCGAGGTCATCAGTGGATGACCTATTGGCTCCATTCCACAAAAGCATACTCCCCCCATGACTGGGCCACAGTATGGTCTGGGGCCTGCACTAGTATTTTTTTTTTTTTTTGGCGGTACTGGGGATGGAACTCAGGACCCTGCGCTTGCTAGGCAGGTGCTTATTCCGCTGAGCTATATATCCCCAGCCCCCTGCACTAGTATTAATGCCTCAGCTTCCTTTGAGTCATTGGCACCTTGTTCTTGCACACACACAAAGCTCTGTAGACTGATGAAGTCAAAATCATATTTTTGGTTTAGTGCTTTTTCTTGTCGTTCTTTTTCTGGCGATGCCGGGAATGGAATCAGGGCCTTGCATATGCTTGGCAAGGGCCCCTTTTGCAACAAGGACCTAGAGGCTGGGCCTGCACGTGTCCAGCAGACAACTAAAAGCAGGAAAACCTTGGCACCTCTGCCTTCATTTTATATGGGCTCCTTTGATACCTTTACTACCAGTCCAAGCCTGAGCCTGCACACGTAATGCTAGCCACTTAGGCAGCGCCTACAATATGAAGTTTGTTGGCCCTAAATTTCCCCAGGCTATCTCCTGTCCCTTCAAGACTGAAGATAACAGAGAAGAGGAATAAAAGGCATCTGTAGGACTTATAGCGACATAAAGTTTCCAGCTTTCACAATGTGTCCCCAGAGATGCCTACAAGTCTCAGGTCACTGTTCTAAACCATGGCCACCTTGGGTTCTGGGAAAAAAGAGTTGCACTCTCCCCGATGACCTTTAAGCAGGAACAACTGGCCAGTTATGGGAGTCTAATCACTCCTAAGCAACAGTGGCTCTTCCAGGACGTATCCTAGCAGTCACACGCCTTGTGTTCCCATTTCTGAGCCCTTTGACAAAAGCAAAAGTAAGTCACAAAACAGAATGGTGATGGCCATGGGCCAGCAGAGAAGAGAGACTGATGGCAAAGGGACACAGGACTGTTTAGGGGGTGGCAGAATGGTTCTCCATCTTGGGGGCTGGTGACATGACTGTACACAGAGAAAAACTTACAGACCTGTGCTCTAAAAACAGGGTACATTTTACTGCATGTAAATCATGCCTTGACTTTAAAAAAATGCATCAGAGAGAGAGTGCTGAAAGGAGGAGGAGAGACTCCATCTACCAAGGAAGGGCTGTGTTTCTGGCCTCTGAGGGCAGGCTCTGCCCATCAGGCCTTGTGCAATTCCCTGGGCTCAAGACAGCTCCCCAAACCCCCTTCTACTCATCTCTCCAGAGGGAGTCCTTTTGCTGTCAAAGTGTTTTCACCCAGCTCCATCTCGGAAGGCCAGACCATCTTGAGTAGCAGCTCCTTCCTAGCTAAACGCATTTAAGTGTGGGCCTGTCCCGCTGTTATACCTATAGTGCCTTTCAAGTCTGTGTGAATTATTTGATGCTAAAAATACAAATCTCAGAGAATGATTTCTTTGGAGTTTGGAGTCAGGGGCAAAGTCCCAGAGGGAATACTTAATATGCTCACAGGGACTCACTGGCCAAATTCTCCTTCCTTTCACACTAGGACAGAAACAGACTTTGGCTTCCCTTGCTAGATTCTGAAACACACTGGAGAGAACAGTTTCATGTGAGATCCAGAATAGTGGCCCACAGAAGCCTGTGCGGACCGACAGGAGTCACAACTTCCTGGAAACTTCCCTCTCTTCCCTGGCTCCTGGCTTCCCTCCTCCTAAGAAGGCAACACACTAAGGTGCTCTGCCACCTCAAACCCACAACGTCTACTCAGACCCCAGAAGACACAGGCAAGCAGACCACTCCCTGAAGGCAGAATGCTGTCACTCATGCAGAACCAAACCAAGCTCTTCAGGCACTCAAGCTGGTCATTCAAAAGGTACCTACTACATAATTTAAAAGTCTTGCTTCTTAAGTAGGATCCTTTTTCAGACTGCCAGGACACTGCAGCGGTCAGCTCGCAAATCAATAGCACACACAGGAGTGCTTTCTCTGGACAAAGCTCTGGCTTCCGACAGTGAACAAGGATGGTAATGAAAAATTCACCCTTCCAGCTGGGCACGGTGGTGCACATCTTTAATTTCAGCATTCTGGGAGGCTGAAGCAGGAGGAATGCAAGTGCCAGTACTTAGTGATGCAGCCATCCTAATGTCACAGCCCCATGCATTTGTGTGTGTGTGTGTGTGTGTGTGTGTGTGTGTGTGTGTCTGTGTGTGTGTGTCTGTGTGTGTGTGTCTGTGTGTGTATACTGGTGTGAACAAACTGTCTGGCCGATCTTCTAAAAGTGGAGCACACACAATGGCATACACCACCCTGTGACTGCTCTACTGTATTTGACATCATTCTTTTAGACTGTACTCTTCCCACTTAGAGAACAGAAGCAGCTCACCACGCTCACTGTTTCAAATCCCCACATGGAGGGACCCACTCGAACCGCTAGATCTGGGCCAGTAGGTCTGTGACATTCACACAGCGACATCAGCCGGCTGAGTGGTTCTCAGGCCATATCTCTGGTGTTAAGTGATGCACAACCGTGTCACACTTCAGTGAAAGCCAGAGAAGAATCTAATGTGACCTGACTCACGCTGCTGGGAGCAGAGAACAAAACACATCCATGCTCATGATCCACTCCCAAGTCTGAAGAAATGCAGCCCATCAGGAAGTGTTGCCCTCAGGGTCCGGCAGTCCTGTTGCCTGACGGGGGTGGCAGCCTCAGCCCCATCTGTCCCCAGCAACCCACTGCATCCACATGGACTGGTGGTATGGGTAGGTGAGGGGCAACAGGTGGATAGGAATGGTGTATGGGCTGCTGTGATCACACAAGAGGCAGGGATCTGACGGTGACTCCCAGGGACTCCATCAGACTTGACAGCCACATGACTCAGAAACAGAGTGGTGCAAACAGACCAAGGGACCAGCTGTCCTTCCTCGGCAGGGTCACCACAGCCACTTCCTTCTGCAGCCTCCTCCCCTGGGGTCTCATTTGCTGCTATAACCCATGCTGCAGCATGGCTGAGGACTGGCGATGCAGCCCTTCTGGGTGACATCCAGCAGAACTGAGGGCAGATGGCTTTGTAGGGGACAGAACTTAGGTCTAAGGGTCTAGTGGTGCTGGGCTGAACATTCAGGTATTTGGGGCGAGCAGGAGTAGGGATGCTTTCCTTTTGCCAGAGAGGGAAGAACGTCCTCTCTGTCCTCATGGAGGCTCAACAGATACTGGTTTAACCTGAACTTCAAGATTCAAGCTAGCCATAGACAAGGACTAACAACTCCAGAGTGAACACCAGGCTTTCTCTTCAATCTCTTCCTCTGAATATAACCTCGTGAGGTGTTCCCCTAAATTCCAGAAAACGACGTCTGATGACTCAAACAAAGCACAACCTCTGCTTCTCCAACAGCCACCTCCAGGAATGGCACTGCAGGGCTGGGAATATATCAGAAGAACACTGAACGGATGGTACCTAAGACTGAGGTCTGTGAAAGTGGATGCACATCATCCTATCCCGACTACCTTCTCCACTGCCTGGTCACAGAAGCAGTGAACACGAGGCACACGTAAGCAAACACAGCATGCAGAAGCCAACCTTGACCCTTTAGGGGAGAGCCGGGGAGTCCTGTGTTCATTCCAAGAGTGCCACCGAACCCCATCTCCGCAGCCTAGCACCCTGTCTCCAGGTTACAGGGGGTGGTTCCTTTCACATACACCCATCACAAGTACCAGGAGGACCATCCCTGCTCGCTGTGTGCACATTTTGAGTGTTGTTGGTGTCACTGCACCCCTGTGCAGACATAGTTCCTTTTGTTTGGTACTGGGAATCGAACTCAGGACCTTGCACTTGCCAGGCAGGTGCTTATACCACTGAGCTATATCCCCAGGAAGAAAATTTCCAATTGGAAAGAATCTCGGATGCCACACTGAAACCAAGATGGCAGCTGAGTGTGACATTCACAGCATTGTCGTTTCTTTGCAAGTTTTCAGGCAGCTTCGGTCTCCTCCAAAACACAGCTGAGGTCAGATTCGGGGTTGAGGTCTGAATACCAGTTGTTCACTCCTTTCTGAGGGGGAGGTGACACATTCTGTTTCTATAGCAATTTCTCTTATTTTTGAGACAAGGTCTTGCTATGTAGTTTAGGTTGGCCTTGAGCTCACTTTGTTGCCCATGCTGGTCTTGAACTTCCAATGAACCTCCTGCCTCAGCCTCCTGGGTGCAGGGATTACAGGCATGCACCACCACGCCCAGAATCTACACCAGTTTCTTATACCATGTTCTGGCAACAGCCAGGTCTAAGGGTCACACACCCATAAGAAACAGTGTATTTTCCATGAATAACTGAACTGGTATCCCAAGTATACACTCCCAGCCTGGGAGGAGGAGGAGGGTTTTCATTTATAATGTGCTCCATTATAAACCTGTTTGGTCACTTTTGCCCAGGTTAACTATCTTTCTAGGGGAACCTGAGTCTCAGGTGGGGTAAATACCTTGATCAAGGATTAGGGTTTGTGCCATCCTCTGCTGCCTGCCAGTCTTACCTATCTAGGCTGAGTCTAGAAAAGGCCATCCAACCCTTATGAACTGGTTGCCCCTTAATGCTAGCACAGAGAGTCTCTGACTTAACAGTGGCTCAGTTTGCAAGCTTTCAACTTTATAATGATACAGTCTGAGCTCTGCATCTGGGTCTTTTCCTGGGTCAGGGCTATGTGCTATGATCGTCTCTTGTGATGGATGTAGGAGTCCCTCCCTGGCCACACAGGGTGCCTCATGATCATGTGGGTGAACATCCAAAGTCTATGGTACACTGCAATGTGGACCAGGACATTGGCCAAATGAGGTGTATTTGGTGCATTTTCAACTTAGGATATTTTCAACTTTTGATGAATTGATGAGGAGGTAACCCTACTAAAAGCCTTGTACACTATCTTGGTTACTTTTTTCTCGTTGCTGAGACGAAAAACCCAACACTCAAAATGAAGGAAGGAAAGGTTTATTTAGCTTACAGTTGGTGGAGGTTTCAGTCCATGCTTGGCTGGTTCTGAGGCAGAGTAGCACATGGCAGAGAGCAAACGTTCTTGGCAGCAAACAACCAGCTTCCCTTACCTTGTAAACAGTCTACCCACACCCAGGGGGTGTGTAGCTCTCACACAGTGTCCATGCCCTCCTCTTCCACAGGCTCAGGATGTGTACAAATTAAGCACCTTGGCTTCCTGCTGAATTACTCAGCCAAACCTCTAGACTCCCCAACTTGACACAATGTATCAACCACAACATTCCACCCCTTGTCAACTTGGCAACCAGACACATTTTCTTAAACCAGTTTCCAGACACAAAGGCATGCTTATATTAGAACCATAACATACACGCATTCTAAAACATTAGGTAGACTAGGCTAAGCTGTGATGCTCAGTAGGTACTAAAGGCAGTTTGACTTCAGGTGTTTTCAATTTACGATCCTTTCATGGGAGGTAACAATGGTAAGTATAAGAACATGACTCAATTTGGATCTAAAACATCTTCCAAGGTCCAAATGTGGATGCCTGGTGGCCAGGTCGTGACACTACTTACCAGGAAGTGGTACGGTTTTAAGAGGGGAGACTCGCGGAAGGAAACTGTCACCAGAGTGTGCCAAAGATGGGAGCTTGGGACTCTGCTCCTTCCCATTTCACTAGTCACCATGAGGTAGGGGTTCCCCTGCCATGCCCTACTGTCATGATATACAGCCTCACCATAGGCTTAAAAGCAATGGGACCAAGCGGCCATGGACAGAAGTCTGACACTGAGCTCAAATCAACCTTTCCTCCTTTAAGTTGGTTTATCTCAGGTACTGTGTCACAGAAACAGAAAGCTAACACAGAATTTTGTACATGCATCTCTCAACTCGCATCTAACAGGTTGATGCAGATGTAATTAATGAAGCTAAGGCAACACTGGAGTATGAGGAGGCCCTAATTTAATAGAACTATGTCTTTTTTTTTTTTTTGGTACCAGGAATCAAACTCAGGACCTCAAGCTTTCCAGGAAGGTGGTATGCCACTGAGCTATCTCCCTGGCCCAGAACTATGTCTTTACAAAAGGGAAATGTGGGCACAGACCAGGAGCCCATCTACAAGCCAAGGATCACCAACACTTGCCAGCACCAACAAACCACCAGAAGCAACAAGAGGGGCATGGATGGATTCTCTCCACTGTCCTCAGCAGACCTGACCTGCCAATTCCTGGGACTTCCATTCCCCAGAAAGACAAGATAGTACTATTTCCATCAGGGCTACAACATGTCTTTTGTTATGCTGCCATAGGAACTAATCTACCCATACTTCATATCACTCGTGAAAACATCCATGCTTAGTAAACGCACAGGGTAACTGGGAGCAAATCCAGAACTGTAGCACAGGGGATATGGCACCAGAAAGATGTGCACAGGGGCTGTCCATACCACATTGGAAATGGTTTACTCCTTGTTGAATGGGTTAATGAATACCAAGATGTGTTTTCATTAATGCCACTTTGTAAGTCTTAAAGATCTTCATGCTTTAACAGTTAAAACTATGTTTTACTTTAGAAACCAAATGACTTGCTGGAAGAATCCCACAAGTCCCTGAGAAAGCCTGGCCAGACCAAGCCTCTGGCTCTGTGGCACCTTTGTATACCCTTCTCCTTCCACCCAAAAATGCCAGTTGACAAATGTAGGTCTATTTTGTAGCAGGGATCAGGTAAGTTTTTGAACTCAGGTATGTTTTGGTCATAACCAGAAGTTTGGAATGAACCAGAAACATTGCTAAAAGTTTTAGGAAATGACCTAGAACCCATTTGGGGGGTGATGTGGGGTAGTGAGCTTGAAGCTTCTACAGATCTCTGATGCTTGATCTAAGAGGTTCAGACATGTACTCTCATCCATCAATGCCCCCACCCTGGCCGAAGCCAGGAGACTGAGGGCTGAGGGCTGCCTCAGTCAAAGGGCTTCTGCCCCTTTCCAGGTCCTATCACAGGCACTCCTGATATTAATTTCAATCTGACATCATCGGAACAGAAACGGCAAGGAAGAAAGACTGCACTCCTTCATCCTATGCACGCAGAAGACAAATCCCCACCACCACCACCCCAAGTCTGATTCCTCTTACCTGATTCCTGGAGATATCGATACACCAGAAAGTTCACCTCGTCGCTGGTTATGCTCATCTTAGCCCCACCTCGCGGCGATGAGGTCTTCACGAAGTGGGAGACACCCTCTGTCAGGAAGAAATCACAGAGAGAGTACTGAAACGCTGCCTGCATTCTTGCCTGCATTCTTTTTGAGATGATCGAAGAAAATAATGTCCTTGTTCTTATATACATGACGGTAATTAATATGTGATTTGTGTTCAACTCTCCTGTAGCTCAGTGGTGAAGTGCTTGCCTAGCATGCCTGTGGCCCTGGGTTCGATCCCCAGCACTGCAAAGACAAAAAGATCACTTTATATCTATGTTCATCTATGTTCATCTATGTTCATCTATGCACATCTATAAATCTATCTACATCTGTGTCTATCTCTAAGTGAAGTGTTTCTCCTAAAATCAGAAGAGTTGGCATAATTTATAAGGCAGGGATAGGTAAGGTAAAAACTGTCTTAAGAAAACCAAATTCAGGAGCGACAGGGAAAACTGTTTATTCAGCAAAAATCTACACCACACTTGGGAAATAGCAGGAACAGACCCCAACACACACAGCTGCATACATGCTCAGTGCTGCTTCAAGCAGGCAGAGAAGATGATTAAACAGACCAATGGTGTCATTAACTTCCCTTTAAAAGTAGCTATGTGGTCCTGGAGAAAGGATGGGTTGCAGTGTCTTTCACTCTTCAAACTATGGTTGGCCCCATGATAAACTCAATGGTTGCTCTGTGCAGACCCAAGAAGCAAGATGGCCACAAACAAGGAGCTAAGCAGTTAGACACATCACCTTGGTGTCCAGCCCAGGGCTTCCGGTGGCCAGCCAGATCATACAAGAGAGCATTTGCATTTCTCCACAGAACTCCGTGCTGCACTAGAGAGGGCTTCCAGGGCTTGTGTTTGAGGCTCCCAAGATCATACCCAGTTTTCCTCACAATCTTCTGAGTTGGACTCCTGAGCACCTCAGCCCACACAGAACAAGTCTTCTTTAAGTGGTTAAACCAGAATTCATGTCAATGAGGGCTGCTGACTCCAATAGCAGCAATGCTCCAGCAGGTCCACAGACAAGAGGTCGGGCACATGTCATCCATTCTGGGTATCTTTAAGGGCAACAAACCTTTACATTGAATGAAAGGACTGAAAATGAGTCCTGCCTGGTATAATCCCCTCCACCTGTGTGTGGGCAGGACCTGGAACTCATTTCTGCTGCAGAGACTATGCCTAAGGTGAGTTTAGTCTATTGGGTAAGGTTGACAAGATGATCCTCCCATGGTTATCACCAGGATGGTAAATCTTGACTGTCAATCTGACTGGACCAAGAAACTGGACTTAGGAGATTAGTAAAGTAGTTTTGGGTATGTCCTTGTCAGTGTTTTGTGATTATAGATGGCCCCATCCTCTCTGCCATGAGGTGAGCAATTTTGCTGAGTCATAACGTTCTGCCTCATTGTGAGCCCAGAAACAAAGCCATGGACTGAACAGTCTTAGCAGGTGGGAGAGGCAGCCTCTCTAGCCAACCTTTACAATGCAAGCAGTCACCATTTGCCTATACAGGGCACCTCACTCCTATAACCACAAGGAGCCAGTTTCTGCCAGTAGCTGGAACTCGAGAAAGTCTCTGAGCTCCACACACGCATGTGGGCAGGTTGAATAAAACTTTGACTGCAAGACCCAGGCTCCTGACCATGGAAACAGTGAGATAATAATTATGTATTGTTCCCACTTGCTAAGTTTGTGCTGTTTTTACATAGCTACTGAAAACAAACATGCTCCACATTAGCTCATTCTACAGTTCATTTCGCCATCTTAACAGGATTTTAGTTTATAGTTACCAGAGCTTTGCCTCTCAAAAATGCTTCTCTTCTAGCAAGTACTGGTGAAGACGTGGAGACAAAGGAACCTTCTCACACTATTGGTAGAGATGCAATTGGTGTAGCCACTACAGAAAACAGTATGGGAGAACTTCAGAAAACAAAAAAAAAAACAGAACCACCATGTGTCCCAGCATTCTCACTCCAGAAAATGAAACGAGTACTCATGTTAAAGTGATGCCTGCACCCCCATGTTTACAGCAGCACTGTGGACAGGATCCAAGACAGATACAAGTGGAGGGTCCATCAGCTGATGAGCGGATAAAGACAATGTGAGACATGTACACCATGGAATACTGCTGGGCCACAGGAGCACAAAATCCTATCAAGGTGATAACACAGGTGGGACCAGAGATCATTATGTGGAGTGAAGAGCAGGCACAGCAAGACGAGCACTGTGGCCTCACTCATACATGGACACCTAAGGAACTGACCTCACAGAAGCTGAAGATGGGATGGAGGCTCCCAGGCACTGGAGAGGGTGATGGGGAAGAGGTGGGACAGGGTGGTTGATGGGCACCGAGTCACAGTACAGTAGGAAAGAGAAGGCAGCTCTGGGTGCTATTGTGCAGCTGTGTGTTTGCAAATAACAATCTCGTACTATACATTTTCAAAAAGCTAAAATAAAGGACTTTGCAAGTTTTCACCATAAAAAATGATCTTTGACGAGATACTTATGTTTAATCTAATTTAAACATTATGCAATGAATACATGCATTTAAACATTACAAAATACCCCATTGCTATGTACAATTTTTATGTTTGTATCAGCTAAAAGATATAAAGCCAAGTGTGGTGGTATACACCTGTAACCCCATTGACTTAGGAGGCTGGAGCAGGAGGATTTGAAGTTTGAAGTCAGCCTGGGCAACTTAGGCAGACCCTGTCTCAAAAATAAACCACCTACAGATGTAGCTCAGTGGTAGAGCACATGGCGGGAGGGTCAATCCCCAGTAATAACAAAAGAAATACTGTACATGAAGTTAATTTTAAAATTCTAGCAAAAGCCTATCTTCTTCAGTTTAATGTGGTGACATTTTTATACCTGTGCACATGCCACAAGTACAGAAACTTTGACAGTTAATATATAACATTGGTTCTGAGATTTCTGTTTGATGCCTGCAAAGTTCTTAAGGCAATTTAGCAGTGTATCAAGACTCTCTCAAGATAAAAATGAAAAAAGCTAAGGGGACATAGCTCAGTACAAAGGCCCTGGGTTTGTATAATACCCATTACAAAACCCTGAACACCCATAATGACAACACATAGAAAACAACTGCCTGATTTTCTTGGGTTTGTTGATCTCTGTGCTTCCTTCCAGCCCTAAGATCATGTTACAGATTTTGTGTAGATGTCCCTCAAAGCCTCATGTGGTCATGGGTGGGGGCTTTTTCAGAGGTGATTGGATCTAGAGTGTATGATGCTGGGTGTGTGACTACTAAATCAGCCCACTGATTTGTTAGGCACCCACTCGAAGCCTGATAGCCTAGATCTATAAAAGGGACAGAAAGAAGCTGCTAAAAGGGGCTGGGGATATAGCTCAGTGGAATAAGCGCTTGCCTAGCAAGCACAGGGTCCTGAGTTCGATCCCCAGTACCGCCAAAAAAAAAAAAAAAAAAAAAAAAAGAAGCTGCTAAGGTTGCTTGAACTTGCTGCTTGCTGTCTTTTATCTGCCCTACTTTGCCATGGACTGTTTCTCTTCTGTGATGGCCCTCTGCCATGCTATACCTTGGAACCAGCCAACTATGAAGTGAAACATCTCTAAGCTGTGAGCCAAATAAACCTTTCCTCCTTTAACTTTGGGTGTTGGGTATTTTGTCTCAGCATGAAAAGTAACTAAAACAGAATCTGGTACCAAGAGTAGGGTCATTGCTGTATATACCTGACCATGTGTTTCAGGAGCCTTTGGAACCAGCTGTGGAAAGAGTGGTAAAGGCTCAGAGATGCCAGATAAAAAAGCAGCCCTGGGATGCCTGAGGTGGTACTTTATGGGAGAGTCTGCTCAGAGCTCAGAAGACCAGAGTGCTGCTAGAAATGCTGCCAGTAAAGACCAGGCTCAGGAAGTTTCTCCTGGGAAAGAACTGCATTGGCTGTTGGATTCCAGAACATGTGTGTTATGCCTTGGCAGAAAGTTTGTCTGCATTTTGCTCATGTTCAGAGACTTTGTCTGGGAAAGATTAAGGGTGGTGGGCTAATTAATCTTGCAGAAAAAACTTCAAGAACAGAATAGTGTTGGGGCAGTGGCAAGGTTACTGTTAGGGAGCTTTTAGCTAGATTTATGTTGAGAAACAAGAGCAAAAAGCCCAGCAGAATGATTTAAAATACTGTGAGTTTAACTAGAAAGGAACCATCAGCAAAACTGTGGACTGCAAAGATTAAGCAGAAAACTTGATTGCTGAGAAGAGGACAGTACAAAGGATGGCCTGAGGACATCATAGGAACCAGTAGGACTTTACCCTATGCAGCCAGAAAATTGCAAATATGAAAGACTTTGCTTTGAGAAGAGAGGCCCAGGGAACCACGTTCCAGAATGGCAATAGCTTAGGGAAGTTCTCAGGATTTGGTTCATAGGCACTGAACCTCTACAGTCAAGAAAGGAGGAAGCCTGGCTATTGTTCCAGGAAGACGTTGGTATCATCCTCATAATGCTGGTTTTAGATGCATGCAGGATGCAAGAGTTGAGGGGTCAGGAAGGCTTCCACCCACATATTTCAGAAGAAGGCCTGGCAGGCCAGGCAGTGTGCCCCTGAGATGCAGTGTATGAAGCTGTGAGTGTGAAGTCAAAGGTGCAGTGGAGACCCTCAAAGTTTGGAGAACCTGGGAATGTGGATCATCTAAGGAAAACTGCACGGAGAAAGCAGAGATAGCCCAAGAGAGACGCTGTGGGAGTTACAACCCCCAGAAGTGCTGAATGTTATCGTTTGTGTCTTGATGTCCCCTGAAAACCTCATGTGGTTATAAAGTTTTTTTGGAGGTGGCCAAATCTAGAGTGCGCGAGTGATTCAGAGTACAGTGTTGGGATTAAGGGTGCTGGGGAGTAAGGGTGGACAATTGCTGAAACAGCCCACTGATTGAATTGGCATTGCCTTAATACCAGTGCACTGGATACACTATAAGGGACAGAAAGAGGCTTGTTTCTCTCTCTCGTTGCTTTTGCTATTTTCTGCCGCTATGAACTGTTGCCCTCTGCCATGTGCCACCCTGCCTTGGAGCCAGCTGAGTATGGACTGAAACCGAGAGCTATATAACCTCTCCTCCTTTAACTTGTGAGTATTGGGTATTTTGTCTCAAAAATTAGAAAAGTAAAGACACTGCAGATACTGGACATGGAACTGTGGGACTTAATGTTCGACCTGCTGGATTTTGGAATTGCTTTATTCCCATCCCTTTCTATGTCCCTCTTCTTAACTTTTGGAATGGAAATGTCTACCTTGTGCCCCTGAGTGCTGGAAGCGTTTAACTTTATTTTTATTTGTACAGGGGCTTGTAGCTAAGAGTTGGCTTTAAATCTCAGAGGGGACTTGGGACTTGGACTTTTCAGCAATGCTGAAACTGTTAGGACTTTGGCAACTCTTGGAGATGGACTAAATACTTTTTGCATAAAAGGATGTGCATGAGTCTTTGGGAGGCCAAGGGTGGAATGTTGTAACTTGCATTTAGATGTCCCCCCAAGCCTCATGTAGTCATAGGTGGGACTTTTTCAGAGGTGGTTGGATCTAGTCTGATGCTGAGATTGATTCATGGTGCAATGCTAGGATTAAGGGGATGAGTGCTACCTGCCATAGAAGCAGATATGAGAGACAGAAAAATGCTGGTTGCTTGCTTCCTTTTATTGTTTTTTTCCTGCAATGAGCTGTTTCTCCTTTGTGATTCCCCTCTGCCATGCCACTGTGCCTTGGAGCCAGCTGACCATGGACTGAAACCTTTAAAAATGTAAGCCAAATCAGCCTTTCTTTCAACTTTGGGTGTTGTGTATTTTGTCTCGGCAACAAGATAATTTTCACAATCTTAACCTATAGCTAGATAATCTTTGCCAAAAGCAAACACTGCTGATCTACAGCCTGAAGTTTACCAATTACTTTTTCCATAACTAACATGTGTTTTAAAGCCTTTTATTAAGTGGGGGTAGAGTCTGGGGGAGCAGAACTGTAATTTTAGTCTCACAGTCCTGAGAATTTTGGGATGGAATAGAAATAGCACAGCACCCCTCGAAGGTCTGGCAGTGGAAATACATCCAAACCTGGAGTCCCTAGGCAAGTAACCAGTAGTGCAAGACCCTGCACATCACGCAAGGGAGAGGACATTATTTTGTCTAGAAGATCAGAGCAGATAGAAGGGGCCAATCCTGAAGAGTGGCTGTTCTCATTTCTTCATGTTACAGATGAGGAAACTGAGGCACAGACAAGCCACTGTGTCTGCCAGGACCCTGGAAGGAGTAAACAGAAAGTCTGCACCCATTAACACCAGTGCCCCAGGCCTTATCCCCCTGAAGGTCTCCATGGGTTTGGCTATTCTAGGCCCTTGTGATGGCCTGCTTTTTACCTGTGCCCCTGCTTCCAGGAACACAGAGCAGCCTGCAAGCACCAGTGATTTGCCTGCCCCTGTCTTTATGGTTTGGTTTTGGTTTTGGTTTTGGTGGTGGGGATGGAACCTGGGGCCTCTAACACTGAGCTATACCCCCAGCCCTGCTGCTCCCTATGTGAAAGGCCTTTCTTGCCACACAACCCCAGCCACAGACTAATCCTGTGGTAGCAAGGGACCAAACCCTGGAACCCCCTCACTTGGGCTTCCTTTTGTCTGAGATACAGACATTGTAGATGAGATAAGAGCCAAGGTGACACCTTTCAAAACCAAAGTTGACAAAAGGTGACAGCGAAGTCACTTTGCTTTTGAGGCATTCTGAGACTATGTATTAGCAAAATAAGCCCTACTATGCACGCTATTAAGTTACCACTCATACTGTTCAGCATTTCTGAGAGACACTTTGTGGGGAGGAGAAGAAGGGGGTTCACAGGAAAGCAGGTTCACGCCCACGGGCACGTGGGAGGTCATCTTGCAGTTTAATGTCTTCCTCAGGGAATAAAAAGTACACAAGGCACCTCACCCTGATTTTTCTGTGGTTAAAGGAAGTGAGGTACAAAATTACTGTGCATCTACTATAATCACAGTGTGATGCTTGGCAGCACTAAACAGATTCTGACGTGTGGACAGCTCTGAATCCATCTAACAAGCAGACCACGCAAATAATGCAGAGCTCCAGGAGCGAGGCTCCCAAGGAGCAGCCTATGGCATTAGAAGGAGGCGGCAGAGTTCCGAGGACAGTCATGGGAGAGGGTGTTCCATGCCTGTCTTTGGTGTCGCTCTGCTCTGCAGGACCGGGAGTTGGGGCCTTGCACGGCTAGCTAATGCCCTCTCTACACCGGGCTTCAGCCTCAGCAAAACATCGAGTACTTGGCTAATGGAGACTGGCCCACACGTCTGGAGGAAGAGACGCTAGAGAAAGAGGAAGGAGGACTGGAGCTTTGCTCATGTGTCTGGGGGGAGGGCCGCTTTAAGGACATGATTGTGACCTTCTTGTAAGCCTGATGCTCCTGGTGAAGATGTTCCAGTATGAGGGGACAGGCCTGCCTTTGTCCTTGACACCAGGGCCAATGGTATCGAGGAAGCAGCGTGGTGCCAGTGACAGCAAGGTGAAGGCGAGCAGGGCTACAGCTCCAATCTGCTGGAGAGAAAGTAGGATGACCGGCAGGGTGGGACTGACAGAGCCCAATTCCTGCAGAGTAAAACCAAGAGAGTCCAGTTTCTGACTGTGGCTCTGGCACTTTCTGGCCGGAGACTGGAAGCTAGTTAGGTGGCTCAGCTTCCCCTCCAAGGAGAGCTTGTGGAATTCAGTGCTTTTGTACTAATTCTCAGAGTAAAACTGCATACACAGTAAGCAGCCAACCATGATACCCAGTACTCTAAGTCAGCCAGCTCTAAAAGCCCTCCTCAGCGGCCTAAAGGTCCCTCTCATTTACTTATTTATTTATTTATTTGGTGGGTCTTGATATGAATGTAGGTCAGGCTGGCCGTGAACTCACTAAGTAGCCCAGGCTGGCCTTGAACTCACTGTGATCGTCCTGTCTCAGCCTTACAAGTGCTGGGATTGCAGATGTGTGCCACCATATTTACCATGATCATCAGACTTTGACTGCACGCCCATCTCCTGAGTGCTATCACACAGGCAAGGAGCATAGCTGCAAGCCCGACTCTTGGTGAACTGGGTAAGCTCCATCCTCCATTTTCAGAACGAAGGAGAAGTGCTTGCGATCATCCACAGCTTCCCGGCCAGGGAAAGGGGCCAAGAGTCAGCCCTTCATTAGAGCTCCGGGGTTTATTCTTCTCGCCTGACCCAGTTTTGATTAGCAACACCATCAACTGGGTGGACTGGCTCTCTTCGGAGTTGTGATTGCACAAAGAGGGAAATAACCCCCTTCCACTTTGAGGCAGAGCCACAATGTCTCCTTTGTGCTTTTCACACATGAAAAAGAAGAAAATGAACACAGAGCGATGACATTTCGGGACTTGCCCTGCCGAAGACAAGGACTGGAAGCTAAACAGTAACTTGGGCTTTGAGCCATCAGCGACTGAAGGTAAGCAGGTTTCTAGCGGTTTCTTCTTCCAACAACTTAATTTCAAGGTGGCAGAAGCTCCCATTCCTCACAGTTCTCACAAAACAGTTCAAAATCCAATCACAGGGCAAAGAAAGGCTGTGTCTTATTTTATTTACTGTGTACTTAGCATTCACTAGTCACCACTCTCTGGGAAGGAGAGGACCGTCCTCAAATGACAAGTCTTAATTGCTCTTTAGTTATCTTGAAGACAGACTTGAGAGAGTCCAGAGCTCAAGAGAGGGGCACGAAGAGCAGAATCCCCACGTGTGTGTCCGGCAAGAGGGCAGCAGTGCCTGGAGCCTGGAGTGGCTCTGATGTCTGACAAGGGCAAAAGTGTTCTTTTGACAATTGCCCCCTGCAAGGACTGGAGCCCCTAACAGTGTTCCGAGAAGCCCTTGGCGTCTGAGGGGACAAGAGAAAGCATGTCTCTTTCTGCCACCAGCCTGCTGCGTTCACACAGGAGGAAGCAATGGCCCAGCGTCCCAGTCTGGACCAGGCTCAGCTGGGTGTGGGGTGGAACAGCGGCCAGAGCGGCAGGAAAATCAGCTTGAAATGACCTGGTTCTCAGCAGGGTCCTTCTCTCTCTGCACTTCTTCATGTGTGCAGCTTCTGGGTCTACAGGCTGCCTGTAAACATTCTTTTACGTCCAGGGTTGCTTTCCCAACACCAACTTTCTCTTTAAATTGAGTCTATTTGCATTTCATAATTGCTAGCTACCTGAAAACAACAACGCTATTGTACACATTCAATGTTACATACGAATCCCAATGCACCTTCTCTAAGATCTGCATGGGAACCAGTTCGTTTGTGGGAGGAAACAGATTTACTTTGTCCCTCTGCATGTCGTTATCCTCCCACGTAACTGTAATTAAGCCAGTATGTAGCTTATTGTCCAAAGACAGCAGGACTAAATAAAGTACGGAAAACACACATGGGAAATACGCTGACACTCAAGTGATTTTAGAAAGCACTAGTTCACAGACATAGTGTGCTTGCTCAGCAGGAGACCCAAGTGCTAAATGCCTTCCACAGTGTATTTCCCTCATCTGTCACATAGTAACACAAATATGACTCCTACTCCTATTACCATTTTATAAGTTAGGGAAATGAAGAGTTAGGAGATGAAGCCCAAATAAAATCCCAGAGAAACGAGGATTCAAGTGACACTGTCTGACATTAAACACTGTGATCTGAAGGTGCCTGAATCAAAATTTTCAAAGCTGTTGAATGGGAAGATGAGAGCATCTCCAATCAGAAGGTGTGTGTGTGAGGGCATACAACAAAGAACAAAGCCAAAGAGAAGGCCAGCATACATTTATAGTTTGATCTCAAATACACAGTAGAAAAAGATCAAGATGAAATATATCAAAATATCAACAGTGGTTTTATGCTGGTTGTTTTCTTTCATATACTTACCTTCATTTATCAATGAGCGTATGTGACAGTATATGTACACGTGTGTGTGTGTGTATGTGTGTGTGTGCATAATTATTTTTTCCCACAGTAAGAAATATTTTCCACAAAAGGAAAGCTTTTTACCAATTTTGCAGGTATACTTGTTTACTTGAAGTCAAATGGTCCAAAATCAGGAATACAATTGAAGAATCATTTTTTCCTTCCCCGATTTCAAATGTTCAGCAGTATACCACCGTTTATATAGGTGGATAAAACAGAAGACTCAAGAGGTACTACACCCATTAAAAGACTATTTCAAGACAGCAGAAAATAGAAAATATTAGTCTTCAAGATGCACCATGCACGGTGCTTAATTTTGTTTTGTGCATACATGCCTGTACACATCCACACAAATAGAACAAACCCTCCAAACTGCATTTGTGCTTATTTCTAGGAGTGGAAGTAGGTTTGACTTCTTTCTGTATGTATGTGCTTTTGTATTTTCTGTGTTTTCTACTATGAACATGAGCTGTTTTCCCATTTATATTAAAATATAACTAAAACCTGGCCATGTCTTCAGAAATAATCAGCATGAGAACAGTTGAGCAGGAAATGAATGAAGCTACAGGTTTGGAAGGGCGGAGAAGAGGGGTCTTGTGTTGGAGAAACAATCCCATTCATCAAAGTAACACAATACTCCATGGTTTCCAGTCATATCCCGTCACTGTGCAGGTCAACGGCAGATGCTCTTGTGGCAGAAAAGGCACAGGGGAGGCCCTAAAGGGATCGCTCTGACAATGCTCAACCTAGTAATAGCAAATCACACTAAGAAAGTCCACACCACATAAGCCAGACTATATACATAATACAAAGAACACAATTTCTCTTTTGTGTCTTTCTCTTCTCTAGCCAGTTAAATGAAAGTTCATGTCCCCAAGATTTCAAGTTCAGTGTCCTGAGTGGCCAGTATGCTTGGCTTTCCTAATGATTTTTGTTTTTAAGTGGACACTTCTGATGCCCACTAGATCAATACGACAGATTTTCTAGGGAGAAATTAATTTGCACATACACAGGCTGAATGCAGTTTCTACACAACATGCACGAGACCGACAAACCAATTTGAGGACTACACATGGGCTTGTTATGAAACTTCTAGGACAGTGATTATTTTTCACCTCAATTTGCAGTAATTAGTTGGGGCCACACACACAAAAATATCCCTTTTCTGCATTCAGAGGGGTCCTAAGAAGGGTCATATACTTAGACCTGCAGCTTTCTCTGTGGACACACAGGCTCCGCAAAGCAGCCTGAAGTCAACACAAATCTTGGTGCTATATCAGTTTGTAGCACTCCCATCTACATGAATCACAAAGAAAAGTGGAAAAACAAATCAATAAATAAAAACTAGAGTCCAACCACCTTCATGTTTATGCCAGCCAACACAGGCACTAGGTTTTGTAATTAAACACTCACCAGCTTAAAATTGCACAGCCCCAAGACTGGGGGTATTCAGAATGTGAAACAGAACACCAACAGTAGCAGCAGCGAGCAGAGTGCCTTGGCCTCACCTTGACATTGGCAGCAGGATCATGCACTGTGGTAAGGGGCTGACCTGGGCATGGAGGATTCTGAGCAGCATCCTGGCTCTCAGCAGCACCTGCTGCTTGCTTTGTGGCAACAGAACTATCTCCAGACATTCCCAACTGTGCCCAGGGGTGAGATGGTTGCCCCAGGCTTCTGTGACTTCCCTGAGTTACAGAAGTCATACAGGTCCAGAGCCATTCCCCACCGTGTGGAAGTCAGGCTGCAAATACCTTGTACAACAGTCATGGCTCCCCAGAGAGTTGCATGGTTTTGCATGGTGACAACGATTTGGATGCTTAACTGTATCAGTGGGCCTTGTGGTGCCTCAACTTAACGAATAGTTGTGTTCCCCCAGGTCATGTCAGTGAACCCTAGCCTGATGTCAAAGTCTACAAACATCACTTGAAGGTCACTGGGTGCGTCCATTCATTGCACATGGCTTCTGCTGCTTTGATGCTACGACGGTAGGCATGAGGTTCTGCAACACAGTGTGTCTGGCCCCACAAAGCCCAGGCTACTGAAGACCTGGACCATGGCAGATGACATCTGTGACCAGAGGGTCTGGAGCATGCCAAGGGCCCTCATGAGGGAAGTCTGTGCCTCAGTGTGCTGCAGTTGAGGTGGATGACCTTTAGGAGGTGGTGTTGCTCCGTCTTTCCTGTTCCACTAAAGCCGCTCCTGTTTTTACATCAGAGGACAATGGGCTCCCCCTTCCCAGCTAAAATCCTCGTGCCTGATAAACATACCTAGCACTGTAAAACTGAAAGCCAAAAAACACATTACCATCATTTGCTGTGGATGCCTCCAAAAGACAGGTATGCTGAGCTCCAACCAGGTGGGCCTAATGGACATGGTTGTCAGCCCTCATTTTCTGATGTGTGTTACTTACACATTATTATCCCCAGGATTTCCTCCCTTCTGTGGTAGGGAAGTGAGGCAGGGCCACCTCTGGGGCAACACCAGAGGACCAGTACGTAGACCAATGGCACAATGACTTATCCGAGACTATGAAAACTCCCAAGTCACTTACAAAGACCTCACACTCAGCAGGGATTGATCAATGTGTATCTGATTTAATTAAGCTGAAGCTGTGTTTCCTACGTACCCAATTAATACCCAACCAAAACATGGACAAGAAACAGATTCCCTTGCCCACCTTCCCTTTGACATGATGAAACCCGTGCAAAGTCATTACCCTAAGTCAAAGAATTAGTCAGTCATGAAATTCAAGCTTTTGTAAGTTTTATTTTTATTGACCAAATTTTACTGAAGTATGTCTTTCAAATATCTAAGACAAATAATGTCAAAATGTTTATGTTTTAACTGGCCAAATGCACTACACCTACCATAATGGCTCAGTTCACAGATGTTCGTGTTTGAGAATATTCAGTGTAAGAACAGAAATGTTCAGCAAAATTATGCTTCTGTTTATGAGCTCTGCGGTGGGTGACACATAAGACCGAGACCATCTTCCCCGCACAAACACAGCTATCTTCCTCAGGATTGTGGAAAAAAATGAAGTTTGTGAACCAAAAATACCTCAAATAACAAGGGTCTTACTTTAGTTAAACTTAAGCCTCTTACTTTAGCTGGTCAGTTCTCTTAAAATAGTAAAATAAAGATCTCCAAAGTTCATCCTTTATGTTTTAAAATAACAAACACTATGTTTATGTGGGTCTTTTATGAGGACACAGCTACTAAAAAAAAAAAAAAAAAAAAAAGCATTAAAGACTGAAAAAAGTGGACAGAAGTAAGTAAATAAAAAAACTCCCGAAATTCCCAGGGCTCACACACACTAAGCAAGCTCTTTACCATGAGCTACAACCTCAGCCCCAAGGTATCAACTTTTCCAGAACTTCTGGTGCTGTTACAGAGTTCTACCTGGATGTAGACTTCAATTGTTTGCTTTGTGTTCTGGAAGCTCAGCTATCTCCGTAGATTTATCAATAGTAACCCCTACAATCCCCTGGTAAGTTTCAAGGTTAACCAGCAAGTCAATTTGCAGATAGACACAAATCCTATTAAGAAACTAATAAAGCACAGAATTAAGATACAAAAGCCAAATAAAATCTAAACTCACGTGTCCAATTATGATTAGTCTTTCAGCATAATCGTAATTCATAATGTTGATAGGAGAGATTGATTTTCAAAGGTGTCATCCTCTCATGGTTAAGGCTCAGAAAAGTTTATTAAGCCTTATCTAGTGTCCAAAATTCTCAAATGGTATAAAAGGCACAATCCTCATTCATAATTGGCCACAGTTTATCTCATAATGTTTTAAAGACATTCTGATGTTCTACATACTACATCCAATGTTAACAAAGAGAAAGACCTGCAACTACGTTTTGGGGGAAAAAAAATCACTGCAAAACAGGCGTTCATTTTGGCAAAATCCAATTCTCCTGTTGAATGCATTTCAGGCAGGGGGACTGGGATCCAATAGCATGAGGATGCTTACCGTTATGGTGACTTCATGTGTAGACCTTCAAACCAGTGAGCGCCCAGCATCTGTCAAGGACCCCACAAGGCACCTGCTTACAGGAACCAGCCTGGGAGAGATTGAAAAGAAGACTGAAAAATCTTTATGTGCACAAGGAATGTAAACACTAGGTACTATATACATGGACAAATAAAATTTAAAAATGCAAAAGGAAAAGGGAAAAGCCACTTTGGGAGGAGGTGTTCACCTCTATCACCCCACCATGCCTTCAGATTTCTCTTTCATCTCAACTCAAATTAACAAATTGTATTGCTCCATCGTTTCTATCTTCGTACTTACATACAGCTGTTAAGGTTGCATATGCAAGGGAGAAAAAAATGAGAGAAGTTAAAAGAGCCAGTCCAGGGGCTGGGGATATAGCTCAGTGGGATAAGCGCTTGCCTAGCAAGCGCAGGGTCCTGAGTTCGATCCCCAGTACAGCAAAAAAAAAAAAAAAAAGAGCCAGTCCGGCGTTACTCTGTGTGCAGAAATTCTGAAAGGAAAGTCTCAAGCTAGATAAAATTACTGTCAGCTCTGGTACAGCAAGTGTTATTATTTAATGATAAACTGGTGTCCATCTGAAACACCCTTACCCACAGTGCTATAATGCAGGTGATAAGGTCTGCACAACTTGTGTGAAGACAACACGCTTTAGTGAAATGGGGTATCAATCAAGCTGATGTTTTAGGGTAACTGTGTTACAACTCTTCTCTTATCCCTCTTCTGGGACTGTGCGTACCCAAGAAAGGCTGGAATCTTTTCCACGCTGGCTTCCTAAAAGGAAGCAAAGCAAAGGCTTTCAAATCTCAAATTCCTACACACACTGCCCTTCTGTAAGGGTTCTATCTGTGCTGAGTTTTGAAGAAGCCAGCTTTCTATTTCACAAAAAGAACATCCTTTACATCAAATTTTATTTTTACCTTTCTGTCACTCTAAGTACAATCCAGCCAGCCAGAATTTATCTCAGGAGATGTACTTTCTTCTTTATAAAATGGCTTCGGTTTTGAATGAATCCAGCTTCCTAGAGAGTCTGAATTACCAAAAGTCATCTAAAAACTCAGGCACCAAGGAAATCAAATGCCCATGGTTTTCTCTAAACCCTTATTCAACAGTCTTAAGTGATAATAAAACAGTGCCAGGTTTAATATAATTCAAGTCCATGGGCAAGGCTATGAGTGAAGGTGTTCTTTATTAGTGAATTTATATGGAACCTCATAAAATGTTTTCAGGAAATTTGAGCAAATTATTCCCAGAGTCGTGTTTATAGTTATGCCGTTTAAAGGAAGGAAATTAAAGAGCTTCTACAGGTGGGTTCACAGACCCCGAAGTTTCATTACAGTACATTAAAAAAAGGAAAAGAAATCTTGAGGATATACAGGACAAAAGTAATAAGCAGGGCCAGAAAAATAATGAGATTTATACAAAATTCATCGACAACTCTTTGAATAGAAATTAAAAGGGAGAAAAAGAAGCAGGCATAAAGGGATATTGATTTTGTGTATAACACGAAAAAAATTGAATTATGGAAAAAATCTGCAGTGAAGGTGAAAGAGGACACTATGCTGAAGTAGAAAGCAAATCACTGTTTTTTGGGATTCGGTTATAAATTACTGGGGGGGGGCGGTCAGCCTTATGATGAAATTGTTAAATGCCATAAAGTATCAAACTATGAACAGATGTCATCACAATAAGCTCCAAACTGCTTGTAAATTAAAACACTAAAATCCATAATAACTCAATAAGTAATTAATATATAAACAGCTCTTATTACAAGCTGTTTGGCAAAAAGGTTTAGAGTCAAATTTCTCTTTTCCTTGGTCCAAAACAGATGGTAACTCACAAATTAGACTTGAAATTGAAGATTATCTTTCATGTATGTTGTAAAACTCTGTAAGTGTAATTAACTTATCATCTGTGTGTGATCAACACAAAAAATGGGAATTTTGACTATAGCTAACATAGTCATAATAACATAATAATAACATAGTCATAACATGGTTACACAACATGTCAAAACTAATTAGTTCAATGCTAGAAACAAAGAACTGAAATGAGAGATCAAACTTCCTAATATCTGATCATGAATGATTTTTTCCACTGCTAATATCCAAGGCAGAACCATGATCAATAAATGGTGCTGGCTCAGAAGCTGAGATAAATGCAAAATATTGGTGTGAGGCAGAAATTATTTCACAAATGTGATGTATTCTTTACTCTTATAAGTTACTGCCAAGACTCGGTAAGTGAAAACTGGATTCTAATTTTCTGGTTGTCGCCAGCTCTTGGCATGGCATAGCATGACATGATGAATGTGTACACTGACTGATAAGCCCTTCTGTGTAGGTGGTGTCAGGTTCTTGTGGGTCACCTCTCAGCTGGTGTAAGAGCTCTTGAAGATAGAGTACAAGCAGACAAGGGAAGTAACACGGACAGCTCGTCATCCTTCCTTTAAGGCACTAGTCCTGAGTCGCTCAGAGCCAATTCTGAGCCTTTGGAATGGAAGAATGACACGGATAAAGGAAACTAGACCCCCTTCCTCCGCTTATGAACTTAGAGATTTGTTACCTACCCTTTTCAGAATACTCCATGTTGGACGGTTACAAGAGAAAAGAAACGAGTTTTCCTTTTTCTAACACTGTATTTTTGACATTCAGCCTGTTCCCTAAGTAGGAATACAGATCTCTTTCCCAGCCTTCTTTTCTCCCTCATTGTGTTCTGCATTTCTTTCTGTTATATCATTCAGAACAGGCATCACACCCTTTCTTCCCTTATAGGAGGAAGAACTTCATCTTGCATAAGTTGATTTCCATAGTCTATCCTGGACACACAGTAAATCATGAATGAATGAATGACATACCACCTTCCTAGCCAACTAGAATATTATAGTAGCTATGTATGTACTATAATATAAACTTCAGAGTTTGCATGTCTGCCTTAATTTTATTACAAAAATAGTAGAAGGAAATGTATCATTTTCATAGGGCTATCACAGCTCTAAAGAATTTCTCTGAAGTTGCTTCGTTTGGTTTTTGCAGTGCTAGGTAATGAACCCAGGGTCTCATGCAGGCTAGGCAAGTGTTCTACCTCTAAGCTATAGGTCCAGCTCAGGATTTATTTTTATGAGCATTATTTATCCTTTGTGGTAACTTGGCATTGAACCCAGGGCCTTCACACTGAGCTACATCCCCAACCTTTTTCTCTTTCGAGATAGATTTCACTAAGTTGTCAAATTGCCCAACCTAGGCTTAGACTGATAATCCTACTGCCACAGCCTCCTAGACTGGTAGGATTACAGGCGTGTGTGACCATACGTGAATCTCTGATCAGCATCTTTGAAGATGTTTTTTGGGGAAACTCAGAAATACCGAGATAGTTTTAAAGAAATGGACGCAGGAAGGCCTGCCAGTTTCCCTCTGTTTTTCTCACAGTTTCCAAGTACAAGCACTAGTTAATACTCCACTGATTTCAAGGTTTATAAGCAACATTCCTAAGACTTGAACTAACATCACACTGACACAGCCACATTTAAGCACACATGAGCTAGTTAGTATTCACCAACAATTAACTTTCTGCCCTTTAAATCTTCATACAGTAGTTCTTTTGATGGTATGATATGTTTATTTAAATACATTGTAATATATTTAATTCGAACAAAGTCCAGCCTAATGGTGCCCACACTCCACAGTACTCTCACCTAAATTTCCCCCTAAATGAAAACAGGTAGGTTTGTTTATTCCCACTGGACTCTAAATCCTTTACATGATTTTCAATAGTGCTTTGGGGCATCTCTGCAGATTCGTAAAACTACTTACAGGGTTTAGAGATAATAATAAGAAACGATGATCACAAGAAATGAGCAATTCTTTTTCATGTGACATTTTAAAATCTTAAAAAAGCATTCTCTTTATAAGCAGCCCCCCCTTTTTTTTGGAAATTATATTTTTTCGCCTATGAGGAAAGCATTCGCAACTTAACGACTTTAAAAGCTACATCAATTCCAAAATATTTTCATCATTCCAATAGGAAATCCTTAAAAGAAAGAAGAACATGACACATATGATTCAATCTAACTTGACTTGCCCCTGCAGCCTTCATGGTTGTTTTTATTTTTTTTTTCAGTTTGGGGTAAAACATCACTTAATGTACAAACAATTTGGTGGCACTTAGTACACTCAAATGTGATGTGACTACCACCTACATCAGATTCCAACACTGTCTCATCACTGCACAGAAAACACTCTATTTATTAAGCAATTGTTCCCCACTGCCCCCTTACCAGACATGGCAACTGCCAGTCGGATTTCTGTCTCTGTGGACTTGCCTAGTCAGGACATTTCACGGAAGTATAAATTAAACAGTATGATGCGAGGCCTCTTGTGTCTAGCTTCTTTCTGCTTTCAAGGTTCTGGTAGCATGGATCAGCACTTTATTCCTTTACCAGTTCAATGTATCAAGGGATCTACTTTGTTCCACTGTGCAGGTGGTGGGCATTGGCTATTGTGCATGACTGCTGTTAGGAACTTTTGTGTATGAGAGTGTGTGTGAGTGTCTATTTTCCATTCCTTGGGGTACCTACTGAGTAACCCAAGGGTATACAATTTCATCTTTGCCGTGCTTTAGATAAAGCTACTCCTCTCCAAGAATGAAAGATGCACACAAGAGAGGTAAAGAGAAGCCAAGCTGGCATGAGCTGGGACCTGGGGGGAAAGCAGATGGTGTGGCTCCAGCTGGCAAGACATCCAACAAAGGGGGTGACTATGCAAGGAGGAGCCAGGAACCTGGCAGAGAATAAGCCACCGCTGGCAAATGAGCACAAGCCAGAGCCCTGCTTGGCAAGCGCCTTCTATTGGACATGCTCATTTCATGTTCCATTCTGATACTGCCAGTAGAGACAAAGCACTCCTCTATGTTGTCCCAGACCTTACAGAGCACCTGCCCCAAGATGAAGAATGAAGGCTATTTTTCTACTGGCAGCAAACAAAATTCCTTTCCCACTCTGAGGCACATGATATGGGCTACAAATGTCATCTGAATTAAAAGCATGAGATTATCACATGTCCATACTTGAACAAATGGTCATCAACCAGGGGTGACCATGCCCTGCCCACCAAGGGATACCAGGAAATGTCTGGAGATAGTTTTGGGTGTCACAAGTGGAGATGGAAGTGCTGATGACATGTAGCATGTTAAAGTCAGGCCACCGATGCTGCTAGACATCTTACAACACATAGGATAGCCTATCCACAACAGAGACTGACACATTCCTGCCCCTACCAGGGGTACACGCATGACTGTCCCATTGGGAGGCTTATATCTCTGATGGTACAAACAGATCTAATCATTTTTATAGGACTTTTTACTAATAAAATGAATAAAATGTATACAGATGAACCAAATCTAGTTAGTTGTTTGAATCTGAACAATCACTGCCCAAATACAAATATTAGTACTACTCATACCAGTTAAAATTACTATGATAATCAACACTTTTATTTGATTAAATTAAAAGAAATCAATTCACATCCATGTATACTTTGTCAAGAATTAATTCTCTAAATTTAACATGGAAATCTTACAAGCACCCTATTGCTGGTATATATACATAATATGCATTTGTAACTGCTGTTCTACAAATTAGATGTATTACGTGTTTTTAGACCATTTTAAACTCATAAGGAACTGTCATGTAATGACATCTGGTCTCTGCTAAATCAATGCCTCTTTGCATTATTGCAATCAAAGACCTCCTGATAAGTGGCGCAACCGCCCAGATGGGACAGTCATGCATGCACCACTGGTGGTTCAGGCTGGCATGACTGATTGAATTTAAATTGGAGCCACCTGGCAGCAAGACTGCCATATGAATTACGGTTCCGTCATGAATGTGTTAATCAAGCTCAAAATGTCAAGCACCACCACACAGAGTCGGTTATAACAAAATAAGTAAGAGGACCAAGACTATGTTCATCTCTTCAAGACTTTTGCCTGATTTTGGGGGGGCGTGAGGTATTAGAAGGTGAATGAAAGTGTTCATGTAAGTTTTAGAATCAGAAAGAGCTGTCTAGGGGGTGTATTTTGATAAGACTGTCACAATGCTCCTTTCCTGGTAGTCCAAATTTATAACAGAAATAGCCCAGATGGATCTCAAAAGGAGAAACACATGTTTTTATTGAATGCAAATGAAAGGTTTAACAATATAACCTGCAGTTCTACCTCTTGATACAAGAGAATCAGATGTGAGGAGAACTTGCCTTTCAGCTGCCTGCAGAGAGGCCCACGTGGAGGTGAACTGGAGGCTCCTGCCAACTACCAGTGCCAACCTGCCAGCCTGAGATGGAGCCACCACAGAATTGGATCCTCTGACCCCCATCAAGCCTTCAGATGTCATCTTGCTGGCAGACTCAGGAGAGACTCCCAGCCATTCACACCCAGCCAAGTCATATAGCAGCATCCTGACCCTGAGAATCCAATATACTAGCCAGGTGGGGCATGGGGCCTTCTCAGCAAGTGCTGCTTAAAAGAGAATAATGATTTGCAAGTTTGTTGCCAGAAAAATCTACCACCAAATGAACTTGGAAGCCAATCAACTGGAGATTTTAAACAAGTAGAGGAGAGCTTGCCAAAACATTCTTCTAAAATGTTTCTTTAAAATGTTTTCCAAGTTGTTTAGAATGTGTTTGATCTGTTTCATGTGAAAAACAGTTCCCCGATCTAAACAACTAGTAACACTAGGTTAAATCAAAACCTAAAAGTAATAGCACAAATGTTGCACCTGTTGCATGCTTAACATAGTTTTAATTTGCATTTCCCTTATGGCCAGGGATGTTTTTTCCATGTATTCATTGGCCATCTGTACTTTTTCTGATAAGTGTCTATTCATTCTGTTGTCCATTTTTTGACTGATGTTTTATTTTGGGGGGAGGCCTAATTTTTTTATGAGTTCTCCATATAGTCTAGATGTTCGTCTTCTGTCTGAGCAGTACCTACCAAAATTGTTTTCCCTTTCTGTAGGTTGTCTCTTCACTCTGTTGGCTGTTTCCTTTGATGTGCTAAATTTGATATTTCATTTGTTGATTCTTGGGTATTCTTTCTTGTGCCACTAGACCTCTGTTCAGAAAGACCTTGCCAACACTTGAAGTTTTACCTATTTTATCTTCCAGCAGATCGTTTCTTTTTTAACATTTAGATCTTTGATCCATTTTTATTTCAGTGTAATACATGGTGAAATATATGGGTCTAAAGTTGACTTTTTGCATGTAGATATCCAATTTCCCCAGCACCATTTATCAAAGAGGCTATCTTTCCTCCAGTGTTGTTTTTGACCCCTTTGTCAAAGATCAAATAGTTGAGTGTGTCTGGAGTTGTTTCTGCTTCCTTTATTCTGTTCCATGGATCCACATTTCTGTTTTTATGCCAGTGCCATGCTGTTTTTATAATATAACTTCAAATCAAGGATTGTGATGTCTTCTGTATTGCTGCAGTTAGACAGAATTGCTTTTGCTACTCTGGGATTTTTCTTGTTCTATATGAATTTTTGGATTGTTTTCTCTCAATCTGTGAGAAGCGCTCTTGGTAATCTGATTGGGGTTGCATTAAATCATTGTATCAGTTTTGGAAGTATGGTAATTTTGACTAGATTAATTCTGCCAATCCAGGAACTTGGCATATCTTTCCATTTGCTGATGTCTTCTTCGATCTCCTTTTTCAGAGTGAGGTACTTTTCATTGTAGAGGTCTTTTGGTTTGTTGGTTGGTTGAATTCCTAAGAATTTATTTTTTTTGATGCTATTTATTATAAATGGTATTATTTTCCTAATTTTTTTCTCAGTGGGTTCATTATTAGGGTATAGAAACACTATTGACTTTAGGGTGTTTATTTTGTATCCTGCTATACTGATGAGTTTGATTATTAATTCCTGGAGTCTCTGGGTATATTTTGGGGGGGGTCTTATAGGTATAGGGTGCCATTTGCAAGTAATGATACGCTGACTTCATCCTTTCCTATAACTACCTCTTTTACTTCTTTCTCTTGCCTGATTGGTCTAGCTAATGTATCAAGATTTATGCTGAACAAGAATGGTGGTAGTGGACATAATTGTCTTGTTTGTAATTTTAGAGGGAAATCCTTCAGATTTTCTACATTTAATATGATGTTGGCAGTTGGTTATTCATAGATGGCTTTTACCAAATTGAGATAAGGTCCTTCTCTTTCTATTTTCTTCAGGCTTTTTATCATGAATGGATGAATAATTCTGTCGAAGGCCTTCTCTGTGTCTACTAAGATGACTATGTGACTTTTGTCCTTGCTTCTGTTCATGTGATGAATTACATTTATTGATCTGCATATGTTGAACCATCTTTGCATTCTGTGGATAAAGCCTACTTGACCATGGTTGTATGATCTTACTGATGATTTATGGCACTCTGTCTGCCAATATCTTGTTGAGAATTTTTGCATAGATGTTTATTAGAGAGATTGGCTTGTAGTTCTCTTTATTTGTTTCGATCCTTGTCTGGTTTTTGGATCAGAGTAATGTTAGCTTCCAAGAATGATTTTGGGAGCACTCCTTCCCTCTCAGTTTCATTAAATAGTTTGAGGAATATCAGTGGTAGGTCTTCCCTGAAGTTCTTGTACAATTTGTCTGTGAACTCATCAGTTGCTGGACTTTTTTTAGATGGTAGGTTTTTAAAAATAAATTACCATTTCAATTTCATTGCTCATTATGAGACTATTCAAGAGTTCTAAGTCCTCATAATTTAATTTCAATAATTTATCTGTATCGAAGAAACTCCATTTCTCTTGAGTTCTGAATTGTTTTGGCATACAGGTTTGTGAAGTAGCTGGTAATAATTTTCTGTATTTCATCGGTGTCCATTGTGATTTCATGCCGCTCATTTCTAATTGTACTGATTTTTGTCTTTCTTTTCTTTTTCTTGTAACACTGTCTAAGGGTTTATCTTTTTCTGTAAACTCTTTCAAAGAACCACCTCTTTGATTAATTGATTCTTTGTATTGTTTTTTAAGTTTCCACTTCATTGATTTCTGCTCTGATAATTATAATTTCCTTTCTTGTACACACTCTAGATTTGGATTGTTGTGGTTTTTCCAGGCCTTTGAGGTGCAGCATAAGGTCATTTATTTGGGCTCATTCTGTTTTTCTGATGTGAGCTCCAATAGGTTTTTTCCATGCATCTCTGGAGTCCCTACAGATGACCCTCCACATTGAATTCAGCCCATGGGTCCCAATTCCTGTATGAAAGACTTTTCAGCATGTTCACATTTTAAAGACAACTTTTCAGTTGACTTTACATACACTGGTAACCAAAAACTGCAGTAAATTGAGATGCTACTGTTAGAAGTCTCTTATCTAAAAGAAATGAGAAATGCAATATGTACTTGTTAAAATACTTGGGAAGCTCGAACTCTAAGGATGTCAGTATTTGACCAAAATGAATGTAAGTGTGCCAAGATGGTAATGACTTACAAAAATAAATGTTACTTTTAATATAATAATAGTGTCAAGAAGTAGAGCAGTTCTATATGAGTCTCTACCCATGGGGAATTAAAATCAGGCCACTATCCTCATTTTTCTTATTGATCAAACTGAAAGTGGATATGGTTAGGTGAAAAGTCACATTATATTAATTATGTCCACATATTGTGTCATCTAATCTTTTAAACAAATCATTTTTGGGATACCTACCCTTTATTCAGATGGATTATTTTTTGGCACTATAGTAAGCATAGGACCTTCTCTCTCTATTCCTAAAGAGTTAAACATCCAAGGGACAACTTTCCTTTGAAAATTTTATTTAGGACATAGACAAAACATATTGCATTGTTTTCTTAATGATAAAAGGCTCTAATTTTGTATATAAATGTCTACTGCCTAATCTTTAATGTTCTTTGCAAATAAGCATGTGTGCCATAACACACCAGGAAGCTACCAATTAAAACCAAAAAACAGCTAAAATGATTTTTTTGTCTCCAGAAAGTGTCTACAGTCTGAGCATCTCTCAGAGTTAATATTTCATCAATGTCATCTATAGATGGTAACAGTAGCTGGGATATCAACTTTCCTTCAGCATGTCAATGGACTGTTACTGCACAAAACGTCCAACTATGATTTTGGTCTGATTTTTGTGCTATACTTCAAATAGGAAAAATGTTACCATTGGTGTATTCCCTGTAGAGCAGGAAATTACTGACGATCTCTAGTCATATTCACATATTCTACATAATCCCAGGCAAATGCATAAAAACTTTTTGGGTAACCTAATTCTCTATGGTACAAAAAGTCAATACAGCATTATAAACATGTAAAAATAATAAATGTTGATTTTTGTCAGCACTGTTTTTCAAGTATGGTTAGCACTCATTCGTAAAGCACTAGTTGCAAGGGACAATAGCATGGGTTACCTAAAATAAGAATTGAAGACCAAAATATATTGGGAAACTTAGCACTTAATCAGAAGGAATAGTAAGGTATGGTCACACACACCTGTAATCCCAGTGCTCTGGGAGGCTGAGGCAGCAGGATCGTAAGGTGAGCATAGCCTAGTCAACTTAGAGACTTAGCAATTCTCTATCTCAAAATAGAAATGTTTTACAAGGCCTGGGGATTTAGCTCAGCCCCAAGGATTCCTAATACCACATGTTACCCCCAAAAAGTCCAAAAAGCTAACGAAACCCAAACAGGAAAAACACCAGAGAAAATCCCACAAGACATAATCAATTTGCCAAAAATCAGTGATAAAAAGAAGCTCTTTTAAAAGCAGCCCAAGGGGAAAAACACACATAAATTACATCCAGGGGTAAAACAAAGCCCACAAACTTCTTACTAAAAACTATGCAAGCTAGATGACAATGGAATGAAGTCTTTGAGGAATGAATCAACCTAAAATTCTACAGTCACACGAAACAGTTTTCAAAAATGAAATCAAATGAAAGGGCTTCCCAGAGAAAGTCAGAGAGAACTCCAGGAGAATAAGGCACTTTGAGGAAAGGAGGAGGACCTGGATGGAAATACAGATTCCTACGAAAGAATGATGACTTGCAGAAATGTCAAAACCAGCTGGAGTAATCAGGGAAATATTTCCTTCTCATAAACAAACAAACAAACAAACAAAAAATCACTAGTAATTGCTCAACGCAAAAGTAAAAGTAACAGTTGTGTCAGGGTGTTTCTATAATTATAAAAATGCAATGTATGACAGAAGTATGAAAATACAGATGGAATACATTGTAAAATTCTTATATATTATGTGGCAAACCACATTCAAATATGCATTGTGATAAGTTAAAGATGCCCACTATAAACACTGAACCAACATCCTAAAAAAATAGACTAGGCAATGGGCGGGGGATGTAGGTCACTGGTAGACTACTTGCCTGACATGCCCAATGCTCTTGTTTCTTTTTTTTTTTTTTCCGGGACCGGGGATCGAACTCAGGGCCCTAGTGCTTAGCGGCAAGCACTTAGCCCACTGAGCTGTACCTCCAGCCCCCCAATGCTCTTGTTTCAATCCATGGTTTTGCAAAACAAAACAAACATGCACGCAAATGAGTAGATAGGTAGGTAAGTCAAATAATGATAAATAGCTAATAAGCTCATATGAAGTAGAATCATTTTTTAAAACCCTCAATTTATGCAAACTATATAGGAACAGAGGGAAAAAAAAACCCAGAATGATAGAAGTAGAAAACAATAGCCAGTAGTAAATGGGCAACTACTCCATTAAAAGGGTGAGATTATGAGACTGGATAGAAAAAGCCAGTGTCTGCTCTACTTTGTCAACAACAGACCCACTGTGTGTATTCTATCATTGCATGTACTATATATATATATATATATATATATATATATATATACACACATATATATATACATATGCACACACACACACACACACACATATATATATATATATATATATATATATTATACCTATCTATAATCAATATGTATCAAGTTATGGACCACAGTATCACTGATGTGAGCTGCACTCCCAGCACTGAATACATGCAATCTATTAAAGTTAGCACTCTTCCCCTTTGAGATTTCTCTTGCTACCTCCTCAGGCAGCCTGAGGAAGATATCAGAGGTGAAGGTAATATACAAGAAGAAATGCAGTATGCATGGATTCCTGGATGCCATGGAGAGCACACAGACAAGAGGAAGGGATTTGTAAGCCTATGTAACACAGAACAATGAGACGGTCTGTTGGAAGGAGACCACTGCGCTCCTTCAGGGGTTTGAGTATTACCAGGCTGAGGTAATACTCAGCGTTCACCCAGTTTAGCTTCTTTCTCCATCCCTAGCATGTCATGGGACAATGATACCAGTTTACTCTCATGTGTGACAGACACAAGGAGGGCACTTTCTACTGTGAAATCACTGGGAAAGTAGACACTCCACACTGAAGCAAGCAATCTGTGGCTTAATTAGAAACTGCCTGTACCACACTGAAGCACTTGGGCATAACCCTGTGTGGGCAGCAGGCACTATAAGGTCTATCAATTAACCATCTAGGACTTGTTAAGATCATGGATGTTGTAAGAGTAATAGCCAGTGTAGGGCTGAGCCACGTGCCTGTCAGTAAGACTTGGGTTTTCCTGTCATCTAAGACAACCAGTGAATCCTGAGGCAGGGGGAAGGACCTATCATGGTTCCTTTGATTTATTAGAAGCTGCAGTACCATAAAATATACAGAACCTCAACCTACTAGATCAGCAACACATATGCCAAAGTATGATGCACTACAGGGAAACATACATGGCGTGTATGTCATACTTCATGTTACATGAATCTAGGCTTCCCAGAACTTCTGATTCCTTTAACCTCACCCAGGAAGTTGGGACCTGTAAGTGACCCCAAGTTCCCTAACCCTAAGTCTGGTCGTCATTGCATGACATCACATGATCTATTGTAAGATGATACCTTTAACTACTCTTGAAAGACAAAACAAAGAAAAAACTCCAACTTGTTCTTGCTCTCACTTTTCTCCAAGCCCAAGCGGTTGGCTATAGCCTGCCTGCACATCTCTACCACGTGGTCCTCATCCCTGACCAAGGTGGGAGGAATCCTTGCACCCAGGAGTTAAAGACTAGGCTGGGCAAGAAAGAAAGCCTGGGTGGACGAATGATAAAAGAAAGGGAGGGAGAGGGGACAGGCAAGGGAGGCAGGGGGAGAGGGAGAAGGGAAGAGAAAGGAAGGGAAAAAGGGAAGAGAAGGAAAAGAGAGAAGGAGAGAAGTGTTGTAGTCAGTGTTTATAAGGGAATAGATTTAATAGAGGACACAGAATTTATGGGATTATTTTATAATATTCACCCAAAAAGTCAAATGCAAAAGAGTGCTAGAGATCTGTCCGCACTAGATAGAGGTCCAGAGAATCCAGATGAGGACCTGGATCCCACAGCAGTGTCCTGAACAAGTCCAGTTGAAGGATCTAGAGCCCATGGCAATGTCCTGCATGAGTCTATCTGGAGGCCTAGATCCAATGACAATGTCTCATGCAAGTCTGTTTCACAGATCTGTGCTGGGAAGGCGCCAAGGTCAGTGGTAGAAGCTACGAAGTCTGCGCCAGTGGAATCTGCACTAGCAAGCTGAAGCATCTGCACTGGAACCAGGAAGTGATGCCCAAGGTACGGACCAGAGCTGCCCCAAAGAGAACCACAGCCGTCCTCAGTGACAGTGAGGACCCAAAATCCTCCGACGATGAGAACAGCGCCATCTTCCCCTCCAGTTCTCCTTTTATGCTGTTGGCAACAATCCTCAGGTGGGCCCTCCACACCCAGCACCGCGCTGATTCAGTTCAGCTGGGGGTTTGTTATAAGTTGACCATTAATTAACCCACCACAAGGAGAAACAAGACTTAAACTAGTCATACTAGTATAAATTTAAGTAAATAAAGCCCTTTCAAACAGAACAATAATGTATTTATCTTGGCTTTCTTTTCTCTGCCTGCCTGCCTGCCTGCCTGCCTGCCTGCCTGCCTGCCTTCCTTCCTTCCTTTCCTTTCCTCCCTCCCTCCCTTCCTTTCTTTCTTTCTCTCTATGGCTTTCTTTTTCTTTCTTTTTTTGGGAGCAGGGGTCTTTTTTGAGATAGGGTCTTGCTATGTAGTTCAGGCTGGCCTTGAACTTACTAGTCCCAGGCTAACCTCAAACTCTCACCAATCCTCCTGCCTGAGCCTCCTGAGTGCTGGGATTACAGGTATGCAGCACCACGCCTGCTCTGTGGCTTTCTTAAATGGAAACATTCTTTGGTTTTCAAACAACTGAATTTTTAAAATGATCAAGTGTACCGTATTTGAGAAAGGAAAAAAAAGAAATAACCAGGTAAAAGGAATCAGATTAGATTTTCTTTTTGTAAAGAGAATATTAAAACATTTTCATGTCTTTCAAATTGTGTTACCCCTGGTCTGGCCATCTCTGCTTATAAGAACACCACAATGAACAGCACCTTCATGCTATATTTCCCAAATGATTTTATCGGCCCACCTTTTTGCCTTTTTACTGCTTGCATTTTTCCAGTCCAATGGACAACAGGATTCTCCATGCAAATATAATTTCAAACACAACCTCAAAACGGGAAAACTCATGTCTCACTTCCTAGGAAAACTAAATACAGGCAAAATACAATTTAAATGTGCTCCTTAATTCAAGCTTGGCCTCATTTCCTTTCAGCTTGTTCAAATTTCTCTAAGGTCCTAAGATTATGACTGAAGTAAAACAACACACTAAATGTAAAGTATACGGGCACCTGTAGTATAGTCAGGTCTGCATACTAAGAAACTTGGGGGCCATATTCCTGACGACATATTAAACCCTCCTGAAAAAGTACTGTCCTAAAACGTTTGTTTGAAGATATTCAAATAACTGAATTTCACAGTGGAAACTTTGGATGCTACCTCAGATTTCCGAATGTGGGAATTTAACTTTCCACAGGTCATTCTTAGCCCCACCTACAGAGAACAGCTCTTTGCCAAAAAAAAATAAGAAAGTGGAAGACACCATACAGTTCCCAGTATGACATTTACATGACTTTATGGAAATACCAGATGAAAAACAGAAGACTCTGCCTCATCTTTGAGTATAAACCTTGCCCTCTATAAACAGCGCATGCAAAAAGGAGGGGAATTTTCAGGAGTCCTAGACAGTTTCTTTCCTCTTTAGATAGAGTTACATGCTGTCCAGTGGGAGTAGTTATGCCAAAGACATGACAGGGAGCCACGTGTTGGCAATTGTGCACAGGAAAGGCGCTCAAATGAGCAAGCCTGGAGACGCAGGTGGGGTCTGCTCCTGTGTGAACAGGTGGCAGAAGGACATTTAGCAGAGCGCTGGTGCTTGAATGGGTGCTTACCCAGTCCCCTGGGAAGGCCCCACCAGCAGGGCAGGACAATCCCAGAGGTGCAGGCGCATGTAGGATGACACAAGTGCTGCTATGTGGGCCACCACGCCCGGCCAGCCACTCAGGTCTGCTGTTGTATCACCGTGTATCCACAGGCAATCAACAAATCCATGGCCACAGCCAAATTCCAGCGAACCCTTGGCAAAGCACAGTGGAATCGGCTTTTCTTGAAACTACTGTGCATCATGACATATTATTCTTCTTTTGATTTCTTTCAACCCTTTAAAATGTAAAAAACACCCCTACAGCTTGCTAATTCTGTAAACTAGGTATGAGCTAAGTTTGGCCTACAGGCAACGTGAGTCATGGTTAGATCCCACGGCTGCCACAGCTCACAAAGACTTAAAATGAGTCTTCAGGAGCTGGGGGTGATGGAGTCCTCAAAGAATGAAACACAGGATTACCATGTGATCCAGTAATTCCACCTGTGGGACAGAACCAAGAAGAACCAGAAGCAGAGACAACAGTAGATACTTATTCTTGACTGTTTGTAACAGTGCTATGCACAATCACTGAAAGGATTTGTAACAAAAATCCTACCTGGCTATTGGTAAATGAAAGAGCATAGAAATATTATGTTCTTGCCTTTAAAAAGAGTGAAACACTGACTCCTGCTACAACATGGATGAACCTGAGGGGCAATGTGCTGAATGAAATAAGCAGATATTAGAGGACAAATACTGTATGATTTCCCTGACATGATCAAGTTCTCCAAGTGAATATAATTAATGCCACTGAACTGTACCCTCAAAGGTGTTAAGTTCTGCCTTGCATGTATTTAACTGCAATTAAAAAAAAAACACAATGAAACATCTGTGCAAATATATTTCTTCCAAAGTCTCTTTTTTGATAAGAAAAAAATACTAGAATGATTAAAATGCCTGTACAGAGTGAATGACATCAGCCATTTATTTTAAAACTAGTATATCAAGAATACACAAGTATCTGTTTTAATCTGCAAAAGCCAGATTCAAACCCTTACCAAACACCTTTTTAAAAAAATGTACTGTTGTTTTGAAATTCACAAACATCATTTTGATTAACTTTCTGGTGGAGTAGAGGCAGGTCCTAGGGAGTCTCTGAATCTTGATAGTTTTGGAAGTACTTCAACATTTTTCAAACTTAGAAATTCTTTGGCCAGCTTGTGTCCTTGGAGAATTTAGTTACATGGTAGCAGAATGCCTGTCAATTAAATTCATATTAATCTGTGCGATTAGGAAATGAGATGGATGTTCTTATTACAACAAAGTTAATCATAAAAGTCACTAAGTTATATATTCATGGTGTCACAGGATTTTAGAACAGTTCTTGCAGCTGTTGGGAGAAAATTCTAGAAGCTGAACAAAAACAACAGAGACTAGCATCTACCTTGGCCTGAAGTATTTCACTCCACCCCAGATGAAAGCCGCAAAATAGAGGAAGAAAAGGGTTGGTAGAATTCAAGCAAAAACCTCACCCTAAGGTGCACCCCCCCCTTAGGGTGATAAAAAGGAGCTAGAGGCAGTCATATAAGGACTAATGTGCATGAGGGACAGGGTACAGATGAGTCATGGGAAATGGAGGCCATGAGTTAGGTGAGGGCAAAATGACCACAAACATGGTGGAGAAGCACAAGTATGGAGATGCAGAAAGAGATTTCTGCATGGGCTTCCTTGACCAGAAACGGGAAGCCATGCACACACTACAGGTGTGGATGGTGCTGGAAATGAGGGGCAGGAGTGCAGGATGTGGGTGCTCCTTAGAGCAAGGGCATCAGTTGGCCCTCAAAGCACAGCCATGGCGATCGTCATGACGGGGACATGTCCTGAGAAATGCATAGTCGGGGGATCTTCCCACTGTGCAGGCATCAGAGAGCCCAGTTAAACAAATCAAGAGATGTAATCAAGACAGAAGACTGCTGCTGATGTAACACAGTGTACTCTTTTACAGTAAACTTTGTTATTTGAAGCTAAAATATGATGAGAATTGTAATTAATAAGTGTAAGCTAAAATAGAAGAAGCACAACATACTGTTAGTCAGGTTTCCGTCACTGTGACAAAACATCTGAGTCAATCAACTTACAAGGATGAAAGATTTGTTTGGCTCCTGCTCTCAAAGCTTCATTGCCTGGGCCTAGGTATCACAGTACCTGTTGGCAGGAGCATGAGGTAGGGAAGGTGCTCACCTCATGGGAGCATGTCCCAGTGACTTGCCTTCTCTGCACAAGGTCCCCCCTCCTAAGCATTCCACCTCAAGGGCTTTTGGGAGACGTTCAAGATGCAGTAAGGACACCAAGCAAAAACAGTCATCTGTTGTCAGTACTATCAGAGCATATAATTAAATGTACTATATGACTCTTACACAACTGGAGGCAGTAGGCTTGCTTATGCCACACAATGTGTGTCCTGCAGAGCCCTGTGGTATTATGATGATGTCACGAAGCACAGAATTTTTTCAGCTCCTTATAATCTCCTCTTTTCTTTTATAATGCTGGGGACTGAACTCAAGGCCTTGCTTGAACATATTAAGCAAGCTGTTATGCTGCATCCCCAGTCCCAACTCCCTACCCATCCATCCATCTGTATTTTGAGACACAGTCTTGCTAATTATAAGTAGCCCAAGCTGGACTCAAACTGACAATCTTCCTGCCTCAGCCTTCCCAGTAGCTGGTATTACAGGTGTGCATCACCACACCCAGCTCCATTATGATCTGACAGGACCACCACGGTATCTGTGGTCCACCATGGACAGAAACCTCCTTCTGTGGTGCTGATCACAGCACATCTGCATGCTCCTGGTGAAATGTGTTTAGGGTTCCCTAGCCAGCATTAGCCGACATTTTCAGTGAATGTAACAATGCCCGGGCCAGATTCTGAGAATAGAAGGTGAGGGTTGTGCCGTCTTTCCACCCAAAAATGCTGAAGTTCTATGTGGGTAATGCACATCCCTTTACAGCCTGCATGAATCAAGAAGCTTTTTTTTTTTCCTACACGCCATGGGATTCTAAATACCGTAGTTAGCAGTGATTACGCTCACCTTCTGGAGTCCTGAGAAAACCCAAGGCTAAATGGCTATCACTCTAAAATGCCAAAGGCAGGCAGTAAAATTGCAGCAATATGCCAGACGCGCCATCCAGCACCCTGAAGCACATTCTCCACTCATGGCACAGGTAAATTAGAGTATTTTCAAGACAACCAGCTTCCGATTACTGGGACAAGATACAAAATGAGATTCTGGAAACAATATTCCACTGCATTACTATGTTAAATAGCTTCTAATGATTCCATTGTACATGTATTTCCACCCCAATATGGGCAAATGAGATACATCTGTGAATATAACACTTTTTTTTTTTTTTTAAAGAAAAGCATATGAAATGCTGGTCCTTTCATTCCCGTTCCTCGGTTCACCTCCGTTTAAAGCTCATCTTACTGAGATCAGGGAGCCAGATGTTCTGCATTCTAAGGGCAACGGCTTGACCTTGGTCTCCTGTGTGTGGAAAAACTACTGCACCCATGTGCTCTGAAGCCAAGTCCGATGGCACACTAAGACCCCAGGGACATGTGGCAGTGTCCGGAAACATTTCTGGTCATCTGAGGTATCTCCTGACATCTATGGGGTGTTGGCAATGGTGGTGATGTCCCCAAGGATGCTCCTGAACATTCCACTGCATAGCACTACCCACATCCAAGGGGCATGTGGGTGCAAGAAGAGTCAACAGTGCTCAAATGAAGAAGCTCACTGCTTTCCCCGGATAATTTCTGCTCTCCCGGAAGCCAGCGTTCACACTTCCTGCAGCTTGCCTGCTCCCTGGCTCCTTCTGTCTGTCTGATGAGCTCATGACCTGGCAGGGACGCAGTGCTGCTCACACTTGCCTGTATCCCAAGTCTTATTTATGAGCCTCACAGCAGGCAGCCTGACCCGTAAGGCAATGATCGATCCAGAGTTCAATGTGTCCACCTTCTGAAGCTTGTGTCCTACAAGTAACCTCCGTGTCTCCAATACCCTGGGCTTTCACAGATCAGTTCCTACTGCAAAACACATAAAACTGTGATAGGCTAAATCATGGTAGCTACGCCATTTAGCTACATTAATCCACAGGCAAGGTAGCACTGCTGCTGATATTCGGTAACTACTGCACAGAGATGTACGCACCGGATGCAGTGGTGGCTTTTTATCCCAGCCTGCTGGGAGGCTGAGGCAGGAGGATCCCAAATTTGAGGACAGCCCAGGCAATTTAGCATGACTCAGCCTCAAAAATAAAATAAAATAAAATAAAAAGGGCAGGGGATGTAGGTCAGTGGTAGAGCCCTTGCCTAGTATGTCCGAGGCCCCTGGCTCTATGATCTGCACTGCCAAAAAGGGAAAAGGAGTATGTATGTGGTGCATCCTCTTCATGACAGTGAGACAACATGAATCTCACAAATCTTAAAGAAGCTAACCTGGTATTCGAGACAGGGCCCTCGCTCTGTGGTCCTGCCCTGTTTGCTGGCAAAGAACACTTCAAGGAGGGTTGAAGGAGAAGGTGAGAAAAAGACCAGAAAGACCAGATTTGCACACACGGCTTAGGGATTTATAAGGCCTCTATACTTAAGAAACACCGGACCAGCCTTTAGGGCTATGTCACCATAACTCCTGCCACCCAAAGTAGCAGCTACAGATGGTGCAATGATTCAGGCAACATTCACCCATCTCCCCAGAGTGTCATTCCTACCCAGGGTACCACTCCTACCCAGGGTACCATTCTCACCCCAGGGTACCATTCTCACCCCAGGGCACCATTCCTATCCCAGCATACCTCTTCCCGAGATCTCAATGGCTCCCTCCCTTAGGGTGGCATCGCATTCCAGCACTCATCCCCAACGTGCACAGGGACAGGGATGGTGCAAAGCCCACCACGGATGCAGAATTCAGCCCATCACTGGGACACCGGGAGGACCCGCCCCCTGGGTCTGAGCTCTTCCCAATCCCTATGGATCCTCACTACACAGAAATTCACTGTGCCGGTTGAATGGGAGCATTTAGAACCAGTTCACTGGGTAGAAAAACTTACAATGGTTTACAAAAGCTCTGTGGAAAGCAAAGTACTGCAGAAGGCTTAGTAATGCTAAAGGTATTCCACTTCTATCCATTTTAACACCGCTGCTGGTATATGTAGCAAAGTACAGTTTGGGTTTCCTTTATTGGGTCAGAACATGTTATTAAAAAAAAATGAAGGGCTTCTTATTAATCAGCTCAATTCTCCTCTAAATCACTATTTGCTCATTCAGTTGCATGCAAGCCTGCTAATGTATAATATCTGCTAATTTCTGCACAAACTCCATGAGGAATCAATTTCCCTTTATGGTCTTTTTAATTGGCAAAGGTACACTGCGAAAATGTGCTTTTTCCCCCCACCCAAGAAGTACAATGTAAAGAGAAATTATTTTTTAATATTTTTTTTAAGTCACACAGCTCAAAACTGTAAACAAGTGCCAGGGATATAGCTCAGTGGCAGAGTTCCTGCCTGGCCAAGCTCAAGGTCCTGAGTTCGATTCCCGGTACCAAAAAAAAAAACTGTAAACAAATAATTCACATGGAAACATTTAAAAATACTCAGGGCTGGGGATGTAGCTCAGTGGTAGAGCACTCACTTGGCTTGCTGAGGTCCTGGGTGTGGTCACCAGCGTAGCCCCAAACAAGCAAACAGAAGCCAAGCAGTATCTTAAAACTTTGGTCATGTTCTTCTTTTAAACTGCCTCCACCTTCAAAATCTAGAAAGCACAGTGGAATTCAAATATCAAAGTGATCTCACAGCCTCTCATTCTTGTGAGGGCTAGCTGACCCTATTACGCTGAGAGGCAAACTGGATGCACTTATATGGAACCTGTTCGCCAAGTGCTCGATATGCAGTAGTAAGGATGCCAGGATATAGAGCTAGAAGATGAAGGTCTGTGCAAACAGCTCTTGATATAAACAGCACACATTCATATGAAAAGACGGCTCCGGACACCAGGAGCCCTTAAAGATGATGCAGTCCCCGCTTCCTAACCTTCAGGGACTGCATGGTGGACCTGATGGCAAGCTATCATAGACCCAGGACAGAATGCTGGAACCTCCATTATGAGGCTTTGGAAGAAGTTATCTTGTGGGCCCTTTCCTTCTTGGTGAATTATTCACCTTGACTTTCAGTCTACCTAAGGGGCAAAAGGGAATACAGCATTAAATCTATAATGTCTACTGTGTGGGTAAGAAAGTTGGAATACATCAAGGACTTTGGCCCCTTCCCAGCTTGGCAAGACTTGAGCTATCTTCGCCAACTCTTCTATGCCACCTTAGCAAAAAGGCTGAAAATAGCGCAAAGCAGTAGCTTCACTCCCTGGGGTGCCTCAGATGAGTTTAAAAGGCTAAGCTCAAAACCCAGATTGAGACTGGGATTTGGTCATTAACTCAGAAGCCCTATGTTAGAGTTCCAATGCATCTGTTATGTGACAAATGTCACTGGGATCTACACCGTCCAACAAAAATATAAAGCAAGGCTTACTCATGCTTTTAAACCTGCTGGTAGCCATTTAAACACGTAGAAAATTAATTTTAACAGTATATTTTAATGAAACCCATGCTATCCAAAATAATAGACTTTCAATTTGTATTTCATATTTGAAAAAAATTACTGAGACTCATGTTTCAGGTTTCTTTTTCCCACTCAAGTGCCAAAATCAACACAGGTGTCTATATTTTACACTTTGAGTTCACCTCAACTTGGAGGCTAAATCTTTCATGGAAATAACGTGGCTGGTACGTTACACAGTCATAGTTCAGGAACTGTGCCTTTGAAAGTGTAGGGCCACATGCATGTGGTTCCCAACACACTTGTCAGTAACTGAAGCAAGTATTGGTTTTTACACTTAAGTGAATTTAGAAGAACTAAAATGTTACCTGATCCCTGGTGATGCTACCCACATGTGAGCTATTCTCAAGAGTAGCCACAGGACGGACAGGTCAGTGTGGACGCCAAGTCCACAAAGCCAAACTCCTTGGACTTTTGTGTGAAGGACAGATAGATATGGGGATTCTTTTAGGCCATGTCTTTCCTCTTCAATTGATCTACATGCAGATTATTTGACCACATTTTTTTCCTGGGCCAATTCCAAAAACATTAATACCATGTTAGTTTAACACAACCCCTTCCTAACAGTGGTGAACTTTCTGCTTGAAAATTATTTTCCATTCTAAGAGTTGATTTTCCCAATTTCAGCTAGACAAGGGAGCTTAGAAGTCTCAGACTGAACTGATCAGATTATACAATGTATTTTGCCAAGTATTGCCCCAATGCCCCACATCCCCCAACATAAACCATATCACAGACAATTTAAAAATTATAGAAATGACACTATTTGGAAAATAAACGTGGCATTATCATATATTAAAATAGCAACCCCAGCATACGTGCAGATTTGGATAGGTATTGCAATATAAATTTCACCTATTTCTTTTTACTTGCACTTGTTCCTACAGATGGATCACCCCTAGTGCTTCCCTCGGTGACCAGAGACTGAAGTTTGAGGACGGTAATCAGCAAGAGGAAGGGGCACATGAAGTCTTTGGGGCGAAATGATTCCTCTTTTAATTGTGTCTGCTGCGTATTTTTCATTCCACACCCAGAACATCAATCTTACATCCGACTGGTCTGAAGCAGAATAATATCCATACGTGGCTCTCACTGAAACCCAGCCTGCAGAGTGGGACAAACTGCTCTATGTGAGGTTATTAGTTTGGTTTTGAACTTGTCTGTAATACAATGAATGAGCATCCGTTTCATCAAACACCTGACTGAGACCCAGATGAGAACTGTGGGGCTCAGGTGCCGTAGTGAGGGGCAGGTGGCCCAGCCCACCACGCACCTTGGGCCCTTTCCATACAGCTCTGATCTAGCAGGCAGCCCAGTGGGCTATGAATTTACACCAGGCAAGGAGCCCACCAGACTGAGACGCCCCCTCGCCTGCACATACAACAGGGATGGCTGATACTGGCCAGCACCTGCAGAAAGACACAGGCAGGGGCCACGCATGGTGGCACACGCCTGCAATGCCAGCACTTGGGAAGCTGAGGTAGGAAGATTGTTGCGAGTTCAAAAGCAGCCTAGGCTACAAAGCGAGCTCAAGGCCAACCTTAACTGCATACTGAGACCTCGTCTCAAAAAGACAGGGGCAGTGACGCTGCTAATGGGCTTCCTACCTGGCAGCAATGCTCAAATCCCAGTGTGCTGCTGCTAGCTCAGATGGGGTGACAGCAGGCCAGGTACCTCAGCCAGGATTACTCTTCGATACTGGGGTTATTAGGGCTCTGTTATATCCTCCTTCAGATCTGACACCCGGATCCTTTAAGAATTAAAAATAAAAATATTTTTAAGGTAGATGAAGTCTTGCCCCTCATAAGCAGAGAACTAGTGCTTACAGACGCTTGGACATCTATCACTGCATTAAAGCCACGAGAACAAATCAATCAGCAGCTCTCGAGTTACGGAGAGGAATACAACTGCCACATCAAGTTTCACCTTGAACTAATTCAAAGCCACCCCTGCGATGGACTGGCATTGAGGCTACGTGACTGATTTTGCAAGGTGGGAATTACGCAGAACAAGGAGCAAGCCTTTAGCCTTCACGTTTGCTTTGGCGGAGAGACCGTACGTCATGTTTGTCCGGGATTGAAACTGGCAGTGTGCATACCCATGCCCCATGCAACTGAGTTCAAAGTCAAAGTCATCCACTGGCCGCCTCCTCCAGGGAGCAGTGTGGGTGCTATGTGCTACTCTACCCACTTTCGGTGTCCACCACACACAGGAACACCCAGAATGTTCTAGTTTATGGAGACTAAACCTTTGAGCCCCACAGATCAGCTCCAGCTATTGAACCTGGTGGAGAATGACTCATTGGAAGTGTGGTTTACCTAGTCAACACCTTTTCAAGCAAAATGTACACAACTGTCAAGACGCTCAATCTGTTATGTCGTAAAATAGGCACTCCAACTCCAGATTACTGGAACCCAGTGGTCACTTCTGAATTAGTTTCTCTCTCCTTTCATTGCAAACTTTCATTGGGGGAGAAAATAGACATTATCCTTAAAAGGGACACCACCAAAGGAGGAAAAGGAGTCGACATTCAGTAAGCTTTCTAACAGTGTAATGTCAGAAAACAGCAAAGGAGATGCATGGCAGGTGATGTACATAAATTTAATAACGACTCCTGAGAAAAACCAAAAATACTTGTCTCCACGTTCTGAGTCTAAGACAGCGCAACACAGTGAAGATAGCCCCTCACATGCTTATTCATTCTTGACATGCCCGGTGACAGAGCTTGGTCGCACAGGTCCCAAGTTCAATTCCCAGTACCAATAAAAAAAAAAAGAAAGAAAGAAAATTCCTGATCACAGTAATGCATGTATGTATGCATTGTACACACATGCACACACATTCTTGGGAAACACTGAACTTTGGCTAATGACCAGCGGACACAAACTGGCAAATTTGCCCGTTTGTAATATATGTTAAAAACAATCTTCTATTGACTAACATAAGAATCTGTGTATTTCCCACTCCTGTCACTCTAGGAAAATACTTGTCACTGGATAAATGTGGGAGGAAGCAGGTGATGAGCAGCTCCTGTGACCTCCAAACACCTAACACATGAATGAAAAGTCACAACTGTGGTACACGATGGAGACCTTTCAGGAAAAGGGGAACCACAATTAACACTGTGTCTAATCTGAGTACATTAATTTGCTAACACGTTCTCCTTGTGTTCCAGATTTAGCTCTTACTTAATACGCAGCTCTCTAACATGCAGACTGGGAGTCTGGCTCCAATCCAGAGGCCAGGGTAGCCAGCAAACCTCAGAAACAGTGAGTTTAGCAAAAACTCCCACACGGCAATCCTTACAATCAAGTAGAACTCAAGGGAAACCCAGAAAGTGGTAATGTTCAAAAGAACCGGAGACGCATCTTTTAAAGTGGCTACTGTCCAATTTATGGGGAAAGGAATGTAAATGGCTGATCAACATAGTAAAATATTCCACCTCATTAAGAACCATAAAAAGGGCTGAAAAGGTGGAGAGGGATGGCATGCATTCTGGGTTCAGTTAAGCGGGACCCCGTGAGCTGTTTGTAGAGCCTGCAGCCCCAGCCCCTCCTCCTAGCCATCCAACTGGTTCGACCTTTCAGGAAAGCAATTTGGTAATCGGCCTCAAGAGCCCTTGAGTTCTATTTTCAGCAACTACCCTAAAGCAAAAATTGGAAGCAATCTAAATCTCCAACCACATGTGTTAAATAAATTATAGAACACACACTTGATGGAATAGATTCATACAAATATTTGTAATCGATGTTGGTTGATGAGCCAGCGCTTTGCCTGTCAGGTTAAGTAGAAGATGCAGCACCTGAGGAAGCTGAATATGTAGTAGGTCTCACACACACACACACACACACACACACACACACACACACACAAGTGTGCATGCACCAGCATTTTTCGTAAGCATGTGCAGGATGAATTTCCTTCCCCTGCATGGTCTGCGGGAAGACTCTCTCCCCAGCTGTATGCAAACCAACCCCTTACAGTCACCTTTTTTATACTTTTATGATGCTAAAGTCTATAAACACAACATTAAATATTTATGGGTGATATTTGCTGCTTCTAAAAATACCCAGAGGAGAAAGAAGCTCTCATTACAAGCCCTAAGCATTCCCTTTTTGCTGACTTAACCGGGGCTGGCTCTGCTGCAGCCTGGCTGACAGGTGCCCGAGGCACCTGGGCTGGCACCTTCCTACTCCAAAGAAGCCAGGGACTGGGCCCGAGAAAAACCCCCACGGCTGACTGGTTCCACACCTGAGCATGCCATGCCACTGGATTCGTCAGTGCATTAAGAGAAGTAACCAGAGGTTATATAAACCAGTGAACCAGGAGTACCACAAAGCCCCCAAACCAGTTTTCTCTATAAAAACCACTTCAGATGCCTTATTATAACTTAAGACGGATCGACAACCTAAAATGTGCTGTCAGACTGGATGTAGGGGGGACAACAACTGATGTATTTATGAAAAAGAGTCAAATTCTACATGGATTCTGCACTGAAATGCTTTCACAGGCCGCTAAATTCTCCCTCCATGACAAAGAGGCCAACATTACGGTCTTCTGTGATACCCCTGCACCTTCTACCAAGTTGGGTGAATGGATCTGTATAGATATACTTTTATGGAAAACAAAAACAACCTTCAGGAAGTGAAGTCTCCAATTGTGGACTGTGAAAGAACAGTGCATAGAAAGGGAAAAACCTTTAGCTCATGGTAGAGAAATCCAGCACCCATGCCTCTGACCTAGTGATCAAGGTCAGTAGTAACTGTCCAGCCACATTGACAATACTTGGTGCACGGACGGCAGGGTTCTCCCCAACTCCTGTCTGACTATATGAATGCCAGGCCAGCCCCAGCAGAAGGACTTTCCACGAGACACCTTACCAGTCTCCCTCAAAGCTACCGGGGTCTCAGCAAATATGAGTCTGAAAAACTCATAGGCCAGAGAAAAGTAAGGAGACACAAAGAATCTCTGCAAAATATTGTCCCAGATAGGACATGGCGAACAACAACAAAAAGGAAACATTCATGGAAAATGTGAAACCTGCCTGAAAGAGTCTGAAATATTCATAATTGTGTACAAGAAGAGGAAGGTCTATGCATATCAAAAAAATAAATAAATAAATAAATAAAAAGAAAGTCTATGCATATCACTCCTTGTGCTGCCTTTTTTTTTTTTTTTTTTTTTGGTGGTACTGGGGTTCAAAACCTCCTTCTGAATCTGTCTCATCCAGCACCTCCTGTGGAGCTGACCTTTTGTGGGTCTGTCTTCCAGGTGAGATGTCACACAGAGAGGAGACTCTGTAGAAAGCAGCAGCCTGCAATCTACACCGATCTTCCCTTCCAATTTTAGCATACCTGCACAGGTAGACTAGTTATAGATCACCCAAAGCCAACCAGCCCAACCTGCATCACCAGCTAGTACCAAGGCAAAACAACTGAATTACATCACTTCATTGTTACGAGCTTTGCTCACTGCACATATTCAACATGTTAGTCATGTTCAAGCTTGACAACCCTCAAATGAACACAAACACAACTCCATCACATGGCTGCCCTTCATGAACACCCCAGCAGCAGTCAGTCAACACGCTGTCTTCTTTCATGTGCCCTTTCTGCTTCTGTTATTTTCAGCTGTTTAGCCCCTTGGGAAATGTTGGGTACCCGGTTCAGTTAGACCTGAAAAGTAAGGAGAGGGAGATTTCTTCAAGAACAAACGGTCTTGCCCTTCCAGACCTCAGGGCCATGTCTTAGGAAACATGGGCACCATAAGAGACCCTTGAAGCATCCCCTCCAATATTAAAATGACATGTTCAGGAAGTCAATCTTGAGAGTCTTAACTTCATGAAATAGAACGAGCATGCATCAGGTTCATGAGTTCCAATCTGACACGCCTCAAATCACTTTTTTTTTTTTTTTTTCCCCGGGACCGGGGATCGAACTCAGGGCCCTAGTGCTCAGCGGCAAGCACTTAGCCCACTGAGCTGTACCTCCAGCCCTCAAATCACTCTTTAAAGGCTGCACTTACTACCTCCTCTGTCTCCACTGCCCTATCTCCAGGGCTTCACACAGCTACCAAACTGTACCCACTGAATGCAGCACTTTTGTGCTGCAAGAGTAAGCGACGAAATCATGACTAAGAGATAAAATCTTGTAAACTCTGTGGTCGTCTAGAAAAGATCCTCACTACTATTATTTTCTAAGTTAACTTTGCCTGTGAACTATAAAGAAAGTTACTCCACTGCTTCATTATTTTGAAAAAGAAAGGCCAACTGTCACAGTATATGCTGGCAGTGATTATGTTCAAGTCACCTTTATTTTACTTATTAACAAGCCCAACATACAAGAGCACTGATGCTGGCAACAGGGGTTAGGGGGTTGGGGAGGAGAAGCCTCCCCACTGGTCACCAAGTACCATCAACATGACTGGGCATTCTTACAGTTGACCTTGATCCTCAAGGTTGTGGGTGCGGGATTTCTCTACCACGAGATTAAGGTTTTTCCCTTTCTATGAACTGTTCTTTCAAAGTCCACCACTGGAGACTTTATCTGTGGCCTCTTGTGGCTCCAAGGGTTAGACCAGGGACGTGGTCCTGTTTTAAAAATTAGAATCAACCAGAAGTCTGACACCATATTAGGACAGAAGGTCATACAGCCCACCAGGTAGCTCATCCGTTAAGACTCATTCACCCTTGACTGAGCACACTCAACCACAAACCAGAGATAACCTGACCCAGCTCAGTTTGTACCCAGCTGCACAGTCTGTACTTCCTAGCACGCAGAGATGACCAACACTATTATTCACTCATTTGAAGGGTTTTCTGCCCAGCAATGAGAGATAACTGATTCCACCCAATAAAAATTTACCATGTTTTTAAGCCTTTGCATCTCCTGCTTGCAACCCTATATAAACTAAGCCCACAGCTGCCTCTGGACTGATGCTTCAGAGGCAACTGCCCATTAGTCCTCTGGGTAATAAAGTTGGTTGCCTTCCAACTCCTTGTGCAGAGTATTTTCCATGCAGTTTGATATCAGTTCTGCAAGAGTCCAAAGAATCAGAGCCACTGTCTCACTTTTCTGTGGTGGCAATTAGCTGGGGCCAACTGTGGTCCAAAAATACTAAAATGGAAAATTCTAGAAATAATTAAGGTTTACAAGCATATCAGCATGATGAAATCTTGTGCAGTCCCAACCTATCTTACCCAGGACAGGAACAGACTCCTTTTGTCCATACCTTACCTATTAGTCACTTAGTAGATATCATGGGTATAAGAACAACTGTCACAATATGGCAACACCTGTGTTAATGACACCAACATACAAAAGCGGTGAGGCTGGCAATTTGGAAATGACAAACAGAAGCCATAAACTGCTTCCTTTGGGTGAAAAGATCGAAGTTTGCCATAGGTTTGAATGTATGGGGAAAACAGCACCTACAAGGTTTGGTGCTATCCATGGTTTGAGGGATCCATCCACCAGAGTTCTCGGGTACCCACTGTGAATGAGAGAAGATGAATGATTTTCTCATGGATTTCTCACAATAATTACCACCGCCAAGGAGTCCTTCTCTAACCACAGTACCAATTTCTGGGAAGAAAACCTAAAGCAGCTCGTGGCAGGCAGCCTCTGAGACGGTGCCCAAGGAGCCCTGCCTGTTGCACTCACACCGCAGTGCTGTCCACTCCATACTGACCAGAGCTGTTGCGGAACCTGGAGCAAGTTACGAGCACGCCACTCATGACTGCAGAGAGCATGGAACAGATCCTCTAGCCCCAGATGTTTATAAAGACTGTGACCCAGGTTGACAGTTGACTGTGAACTACTACTGTGGGGCCCTAAGTCAACAGCAGCCACCTGAGATACACCTGGATCTGGACTCTCAGGGTCTGCCTGAGCTCATCAAGCACCTGCTGAGTTCTGGGGTAATCTGTTACACAGCAATCAGCAGCTAACAAATACAGGGGCTAAATCTGGAGCAGCTCCTCAGTAACAAGGAGAGACTATGGCACAGAAACCCTCTACCCACAAGGCATCCCTGCTGAGCCAGTCATTATTATTGAGTCCCACCTGCCTTCAGGCACGCACACAAACACAAACAAACAAAAGACCCAGCAAACAGAATGGGTCTGTCTGGTTACCATCAATTTGTCTGCTTTTGATAAAACTGGAGTCTAGCCGGGTCATCGTCCACCTCCCAGATCCAGAAAGCAGACTGGCACATGTTTTCCCTGCGGCCCCAGTGTTTCCTGCCCTTCTCGGCTAAGTGCCTGCCCATCCAGATGGTAATAAGTGTCATTTTTATTAGATTTGAAGAAAGTCTCTGCTTCAGTTCTTGATTTACTGTGAGGCTGGCCCTGAACACTTCTGATTTATTTCAGCAAATTCTTGACAGAAAGACATAAGAAGCTCTCCCATCAACATGAGGAGTAGGTTTCCGGGAAGCAAGCATGCCTCTGAGGCTCTAAATTACTGTGTAATGTCACAAAATGGAATGGAACCCCCCACACACATACACACACATAACACAGTTCCAGCCTTGCTTGAATAGCTTGTTTATGAGTCCAACCTCGTCTCCAGAACAGACAGAACCAATGGACTCAACATGCTCATTACCTGGGATCTAATTACCACCTCTGATGTGGTCTGTCCTGTCAGCACTGCCATGGAAGCTGATCCTCCAGGGGCCCTCACTCTGCTCCCTAAAGGAGGAACCTGGTGACAATACACCCATGTTACTCCTGTTACCATGTGAAGCCACTGCCACCAAGAGAGAAAATTCCAGGGTCACAGTTTCACCTACCCCGCTCTGGGACTTGCACACATGGAGCATTTTCCCAAGACACAGTTTAGTTCATTTCCCTGGTTAAATCACAGTTTCCTGGGCCCACACCCTTACTGGACTAGCGTCTGCACACACAACATTCCTGCCATTCAGCCATGTGGAAAGGTGCAACCCCAACCAGAATGCCACAAGTGCACACAACTGTGAAATCCACACAGCAGAAAAGCCTCTGTGCTACTTCAAGCCCACAAAATGGAGAAATTACTTCCCCAGGAAGCAACAATATATTAACAGTACAGATGGATTCGTGCTTCCTTGACTCAAAAACTGTCCCTTAGTCAGGAGGATTATTTGTAGCCTCTTGGCAAAAAACAAAAACAAACAAAGCAAAATAAAAACACCCAAAGCACACCCAATTAACTGTGACTTCTGAGCTGCCTGTGGCCTTCACACTTGAATACGCTCCCCTGTGTAGAGCTCGATGGGTGTACTGACCTTCTAGGGAACATCACACTTGGAGTTTGGTGTATTTACATATTAGTTTTATTGAAGACAAAGACCTGTTGTTTGGGTTGCTTTGGCTGGTCTACCAGTGGCTAATGGCCCGTGGGCATGGGGCACTGTGGCCATGGAGTTACCATGGGGCAAACACAGGAATCTGAGAGGACCCAGGGGTGGGGCATGACCACTGTGATGGATTGAACCAGGACCCACAAAATGAAAAGCTGAAGTCCTGACCCATAGAATCAGAATTGCTGTGAATGTACTTCAGTTACAATAAGGACAAATTAGAATAGGGTGGGCCCCTGATCTCACATGACTTGTGGCCTAAGGAAGACAGCCACAGAAAGACAGGGACATGCAAGGAGAAGGTCAGGAGCACCCAGCAAGTAGGCCAGGTGACAAGAAGGAGAGACTGCAGCCACCCAGAGATTGACAGAGACAAGGAAGGACCTTTCCTCTTGAACAGTGATGGTGAACCATTTAAAGCTTTCAATGGTAACAGCGCATGGTGGCACACATGCCATAGGCGGCCACCTCTGCTCTAGAGGGGTCATAGGGAGCATGACCACAGTGACGCCCTAGCTGGGATGCCCAGCCTCCAGAGCTGAGAGAGAATGCACGTTCTAACCTACCTTGGAGATGGTCCCTGCTATGGCTGCCCTATCATCTAAGACGACCGCTAGCACAGGTAACTTCTTTGGGGGGAATTGCAGATAGGAAAAGGCCCTTCTGATGGGCTCATACGAGATCAGATTATGGATGAGCTATTTTTATTTTTCAGTTCTGGGGCTTGAACCCAGGGCTTTCACCCCAAGCCCTTGACATCCAGGGCTTTCACACCAAACTACATTTCTACTACTCTTACTCCCTGAGTCACAAAGAGGTCCTGCTGTGTTAGAACTCTGATTCCCCTGCCTCGTGATTCCACTGCCTCACCTTCCCCCAGTGCTGGACCTACTTGTGTGCGGCAGTGCACCTGGCTGGGATTAGCTATACCAGGGATTATCAAGTGTCTGCAAGTGCACACATATACAGAAGCACATCTGTTTAGAGTACTGGATCTCTATGCATATCCATATAAGCATTGTGTTGTGCTTGGCATGACTTAGATGGTCACTCTCAAGACAAAGGTGGTCAGTGGGTTTCAGATCAATAAAATAGACCGGAAGCAATGGTTTAACAGGTTCTAGGGATCAAGACACCAAACCACACAGCAGATGAGAAATCATTACTACAGTGAGCTCATTCTCCATTCTCAGCAATGAGTCCTCTAGAAGAATTAATTTAAAACTCAGAGGGGCTGAAGGTGTATCTCAGTGGCAGAGAGCATAAAAGAAAGTAAAATATCTGAAGTGGCTTTCATTAAGAAGAATGACACATTCATCAAGAAGCACAGTAGGCAGCTCAAATTCCCAAGTGGATAATTCACCTGCTTTCAGGCCAACTTCTTGAGATGTCTGAAAAGTGAACAAATCCTCCTTTATCCCAAGACTTTCCCATTGCATCATTCAAGGCTTTATGCACCAGGGCTTCTTAGTCACAAGAACTGACCCACGAACGCCAGCTCCATGTGGATTCACACAAACATTTCAGCATTTAATGGAGAACTGAGTCTTAAGTTTGCTTTTAAAACTTCGGTATGGCCAGGCGTTGGTGGTATAGTGGTGAGCATAGCTGCCTTCTAAAACTTCAGTATGTTACTGACCCATGTCTGAGTCAACCAGGTCTAATGATTAGGAAATAGGCACTACTCAAGATCACTGAGACTTTCCTGACATTTCCAAAAGGGAGAAAACTCATTCCACCATCATTTATTAAGTAGTATAATTACAATCTAGGTCATAAATGTCCTTCATAGGCTGTATGGTTGAAAGGTTGGTCACCAGCCTCTGGCAGTGTGGAGAGTGGAACTTTTTAGTAGGTGGGGCTAAGTGGGAGGAAGTGACACCACTGAGCAGGTGCCCTCCAAGGGGATACAGGGACCCTTCTCTCCCTTCCTTCTTTCTCAGTCACCATGAAGCGACTGGTTCAGCTTTACCATGCACTGATGTTCTCCTTTGTCATGGGCCCAACTAACCATGGACCACAACCTCTGAAATCATGAGCCAATACAAACCTTTCTTTCTTTAGGATGATTATCAAAGCGGTTTCCACAGTGACAGAAATCTGACTAACAGCACATATTGCCTCGGGACCAAAATTCAGTGAGCTTGTACATGGACGAAGATTGGGGAAATTTGAGTCAACTCTACCCAACCTTCACCATCCATTCAGGAGGGGAAGAAATTGCCTCTTCACTTGATTAAGCAACTGCCATTAAAGGAGCTACATGTTAGTGCTGGGACTGTAGCTCAGTGCAAAGCTTGTGGTTACTGGCACACACACAAACATAGGTCCAATCCCTGGTATCTCTCATACGTGTATGTGTAAATGTATGTGTATGGGCATGTGCATATATACATGCATATGCACGCAAATGTTCAACTTCAAAGCCACCCAAAAGAGATGAGTCTTGCATCCAGCACTGCAGCAGATGGGACTTGACAGATCCTGATTCATAACCTCCCGTGACAAAGTGTGGTCTCAGAATTGACAAAGGCCACCAAGGAATAAGATGCATGGCTGAAAAGAATTCAGCTTTCTCAAGCAAGTAGAAAGCTGGTGGCCAGCTATGCGGAAAGTCAGATACTCTTTCTTACTGAAACAGCAATGTAAAGCCCAGCATGGTGATTCATGCCTGTAATCTCAGCATGCCCAGAGGATGAAGCAGGAGGGTGGCAATTTTGATCACAGTCCCAGCGATTTAGAGACTCTGGCTTGAAATGAAAAATAAAAGAGGGCATGGACTGTAGCTCAGTGTGAAGGCCCTAGGTTCAATTCCCAGCACTACAAAAAAAGGGAGTGGGTAGGGGAAGTGAAGACAGCCAGGATTTGAACTTAAGGATCATTCATTTTATCCTTCTCTGCCTTGAAGGCACGTAACTCTGTGAGTAACACAGAGCCATGCCAGATAGCTCTATACTTGACAACCAAAAATAGTATAGAGTATTAGTGTTCTTACAACTATTTCCATCAAAAAGACAGCATCTGCATGAAAGGACAAGGAAAAACTGCAAAACCAAATCTTGCAGTAATTACACCCTTGACCTCCCATAACCCCAGTCAGTGTTTCTGGGTAAACACATACACAGGGGCAGTTTATGGAGTCCCTTTCTGCCCCAGGGAAATGGCTCTTACTCACCTGAGTAGGTGCAGGGGAAGCCACAAAAACAGGGGCCTGCATGGTGAGGAGAAGGACACTATTCTGTCCTAGCTCCCTGCATTGCAATTGTTCCCCCATCACACTTCAGGACCAGCAGATGGGCGTGCCTCGGTGATCTGCTTCGGGCAACAGCACAAGAGACTGCAGAACAATGTAGGGCTCCGGGGGCCCATCTGCGGCTAACTTTTAGTCCTCAGAATGGCAACAGCAGGTGGTTATGAAATTACTACAGCAGTGCGCAGTGTGTACTGCAGCTCATCTTACACAGTTGTGACTTAATTCTGCCTCCTAAGGTTTATATTTCTCTCCACTGGGTTACCACATTACAGTCCCCTTGGAGGCAACGTTTTGATTGGAATTTTTTTTTTTTTTTTTTTGAGACAGGGTCTCGCTATGTAGTTCAGGCTGACTTTGAAAAGCTCACTTTGCAGCCCAGGCTGGTCTCGAACTTGCATAGATCCTTCTGCCTCAGCCTCCTGAGTGCTGGGATTACAGGTCTATGCCACAACACCTGGCCTTGATTTGAATTTTTAACTTTTTTGGCAGCATCGAGATGGGACCCAGGGCCTCACACACAGATATTCCTCTTTAATGACTGACTTCCTTTTCTGTGCCAAGGTCATTAAATGAATTGGTCACCAAAATGAGGGGCTGTATATAGTATTTACGTTACCATATTCAGAACACAGAAACTCCAACTTGATAATCTTGCTTTTATCTGCATAACTCTCACATGCAGTATTGTAACGTATAACAGAGCATAAAACTACAGCACTTCAGAGTCACAGTACAATTAGCAAAAATTACATTACTGTACTATAAAAGAAGCCACCATAAAGCCCTACCAGCCTCACCTTCTTGTAAGTCCAAGTGCCGGGTGTAAGTCCCTACAGTGTGCTTTGGTCATAAGCCTGTGTAGTTGTTAGTCCAGTTGGTTGTTAAACCAGGAATACCTGTACTAGGAAAGCTGTCTACAGCATGCACCCCGGCCCTAAATTTTAACTTTTTATGAAATAGACTTCCAGTTACACACATCTCATCATTTGTGACACACTTTTGTCTTACTTTCAATATTTCTAGGCTACTTGGTTCATCTGAAAGTTCTTTTTTCAAATTATTACAAACCTCTAAAAGAAAAATCCATGTACACACAGACTCATGCAGTTCAAATGCATGCTATTCACTGGTCAGCTATAAATGAGCACCTGTCCTGTCCAGAACTTAGATATCGGCATCCCTGTGCAATTCATGAAACGCAATGAAAACTCAAGGCCAGGGAGTGTCCGGTTCCTGCTGAGAAATGCCATTCCTCACCCTGCCAATGCATCCCAGAGTCCTCCATGGACAGGAGAGGTGACCACAGGGACCCTCCCTACATGGCCCACAGGATCACAGTGGCCTTCTGTGGGCTTAGAGTTCAGCAGTGAAGGGAGATGCCAGTGGTGGCATGCATGTTACCCTCTCCCTGATGCTGATACATTATCATCTGAACACCATACCAAGCGGCATGGCTTCTCCTGGTTCTAGGCACAAAGCAGAGGGCCATGGCCCAGTTTATAATTTTGTCAGTCAGTGTTTCTTTCTGTCAAACCAGCTGGGGTCAAAGACCACATTCAATGTGACCTAAGTGAAAGTGAGGTTTTTCCTCTGTTATAAAGGAAAACTGCAGTTCTCTGTGGTACAAGACTGCGCCATGGTCTGAGTATCTGTGTCCCCCAAGTTCCCATGAGGGAAGCTAATCCTGAAGGTGACAATATTAGGAGGTAGGGCCTTGGGGATCCCTCAGGATTCAGATCAATGCCCTTTATACTGACAGAGCTCCCTGTCCCTCCCACCATGGGCCAACAGGAAGGAGTGGCCAATGACACAGCGGGCCTTCCCTATACCCCTAATCTGCCTTGACCTCAGGCTTTGGGCCCCCCAAACTGAAGCAGTCAACTTCTGTTGTTTATGAACCACCAGCTTATGGCATTTGGTTAGCCCCAAAAGATGAAGACATCAATCACGCTAAGCTATGATGTTTGTAGGTTCGGCAGATTAAATGCATCTTGACTTACACTGGGCTTATATAGGACAGAGCCCATCATAAATTGAGGGGCTTCTGCAGTGAATGACAGTTGGCCAGGGCTGAGGGCAGTCTCAGGACTCCCTTCCTGGCTGTGGGCTTTAGTAATCTGTGCCCCAAGGGCCAGCCCACGGACCAGCTCCTGAAAAGCACTTCTGGCTCGAGGACTGCTGGATGAAAATAGTTTCCACGCATTTTGGGCATTTCATGCATTTCTTCCCTTTAAAGCACATTCTGTCTGTGTCTGTGACCCTTTGGCATTCTGAATCCACTCTGGCTGGTGGGCAGTTGGATATGCATGTGGGCCAAAGGACTGTTCGAGGGTGGGCATTCGCTGCCCTTCCACATTAATATCTCTGGGGGAAGAATGCTTGCAAAATTTCACAAATGACAGGCAATTGTATGGGGTCACAAAGAACTTTGGTTCTCTGAAACAGATCACTAAGCTCAGCTCTCAAACAGAACAGAGGGGCTGGGTAGAGCGCTTGTCTAGCATACCCAAGGCTCAGGGTCTCATCCCAGCCCCACAAATAATAAAAATAAAACAGGAAAAAGAGGACCCTAGGCTTAAGGTAAGGAGCAGCAATTTCCATGCCCTACCACTTCCTCCATAGCGCTGGTCACTCCTGTACATCCAGTCTGTCCCCTACCTCCACACAGCGGGGGAGCCATGCCTAACATGGAAGACACCTTCAAGGGTGTCCAATCTTATGTCAATGCTGTTTCTCCCCATCTTCTATCTCTTTACCCCTCAGTTCTCTTCTTTCTCATCCATCTCATTTATGGCTTTTTCCTTATGAACATGTGAGAACCACTGTGTCAGAAATGAACAGTTCTAGCCTAGTTGTTTATAACTAGTCACTCCAGACATAGCTGGAGCCAGAGGAAAGTAGGGCCACCGACCAGGCTTCAGGGTCCACTGGCTCAGTCCGACATCTTCCCTAGAAAGGAGGGGAATCCCAGAGACGTATGCTACCTGTGGAAGGACAGGAGGACCACTCCTTCCTGAGGCACACGAGCAGCATCCCTGGCCTCTTCCCACTATATGCCGCTGGTGCCTCTCCCGAGACATGACCCCAAAATGTCTCTGGATAGTAAGGCTAAATATGTCCTGCAGAGAAAGCCAAGCTGACACCCACGCAACCACAGGTACGGATGCCTGGCAACACTTGTGGACACCTTTTCTGTGGCTATCCTGGAAGGAGAGCGGGCTACACACACCAACTAACTATAAACATTTCTTCTCAGGCCTGCTAGACTTAAGTAACATGGAAGAAGCTATATTTAAATCACCTTTAGTTCAACATTTTACATGGGCTTTATGTTGATTTTGGTTTGGTCTCTTTGAGACATGGTCTTGCTCTGCAGTTCAGGCTGCCCTTGAGCTTACTTTGTAGCCCAGGCTGGTCTCAAACTCGCTACAGTCCTCCTACTTCAGCCTCCCAAGTGCTGTGATTACAGGCATGCACCAATATATCCTGTTTGTTTTATTTTGTTTTGTTTTGTTTTGTTTGAGACAGGGTCTCGCTATATAGGCCAGGCTTGCCTTGAACTCACTATGTAGCTCAAGCTGGCTTCAAATTCAAGCCTGGGTCTCCTGCTTCAGCTTCCTGAGTGCTAGCATTATGGGTTTGCACCGTCGCGCCCAGGTTTCCTTTATTTTTAAATGACTTCACATCTACTCTTCATTGATAAATCCACACATGTGTCTGCAATGCATTTGTCCCATATCAGCTTAGGGCAACAGTTTGGTCCCATAGGTTGGGTAAACCATTTCCACATGGCTTTATCTACAAAATAATTTTGTTTACCCAGAGGAAAGGTGAAGTGTTATAAAGTCTAAGATTGCCTTAGAACATGAGATCAATTTAAAAATTAGACAGATCACCTAGCCAGTGGTGGCAAAACTATAGCACTTGGGTTATTGTGTTTTTCTTTAAGACAAAAGATGTCAATGCATGAGTTGTTCTTCTCAGTTAAAACCTCAGTATTCAGGTTTAACTGCAGTGTTGGCACTCTGTGATAAGTGAATTTGGGGTTGCAATTGGGGCACTCATCTCTAAAAGATTCTGCATCCCAGGCCCAGACCTTCACAAATGATGTGTTCCACTCTTACTACGCCAAGGCAGATTACTTTAAATGTAGCCCTGTACGGTGCTCAATCTGATTCAGCCCATTTGGAACTAGAAGATGGTGTTTCCAAAAAATCTGAGCTGTAGATACTAATCACCGGTTTAAACAGTTTTGCTGGTGACAAACCAATTCAGGGTACTGGTTCCCTTAAAAAGCACACTAACTTCAGCCACCGTGATGGTGCACATCTGTAACCCAATCTGCTCTGGGGGTTGAGACAGGAGGACTGCAAGTTCAAGGCCAGCCTGGGCAACTTTGTGAGATTGTGTCTCACAGTAAAATTGAAAAAGGGTTAAGGATTTAGCTGAGTGGTAGAATGGTTGCCTAGCATGTGCAAGATGAGAGACAGGGAGAGAGGGGAGAGGGGGGAAGGAGAGAAGAAGAGAGGGAGAAAGAGAGCAGAGAGAGCGAAGGAGGGCGGGGGAGGGAAGGGGAGAGAGAGGGAGAGGTTCCTAAACTGTGTTGTTCACACCATGGGCTGTTAATCAGCGTGAGGTTAGGGATCCCCTTTCATCCCATTTCCCTGAAGCCAGCAAGATCCTGAAAAAGAGGAGCCAGCCCCAGGAGCCCTGCTGGCGGTGACTCTGGAAAGTTATTTATTACCGGAATTCTCTGCACCCGACAATGTGGGATTAGCATTTGGGCAAACGGTATTCCCACTGTACACACACCATAATTCGTTCCCTCTTCACGCAGGGTAGCTGGCCACTGGGCTGTCACCGAGTGCACTCAACATGTGACCACAGATTACTGGGTAGAAAAACATTGCCGTTGGAGCTCCCGGTCCGCCAAACCAATCCTGCACATCTGCATGAGGGCCTTCCTCAGCCAGACGGGGCTCACATCACTGGAGGAGACGAGGTGCCCCTGTTAGGGACCCTTCCTAGAACCCCTACCCCATTGTGCCATACCACCCAACCGGGCTTGCTCTGCAGAGTTCCCTGGTGAGATTTCTATCAAAGCAAAGAGCAGTTATGCCACTGCTGTGAGAGGGTGAGGTCCAAGCCTAGGGACTGCAAAGGGAATGAATTTGCCTGTTTTCTTAGGCCTTGGGGAAGCCTTAGATCTACGTTTATGACGTCTTCCTTGACTTTACTATGAGTTTATTTTAGTAACCTCCGAGGCCCTGGCCCCTCTATCCCCATGGCTGCATGGCACAGAGAGTGAACAGGAAGGTTGGAAAACCGAAGTCTTCTCCCCAAGGTGCCACACTGCCAGGTAGGTAGGTCACAGGCTATGTGCTCCCATCCAAGGTACAGCCAAGCATGAGACCTTCCTTCCTGTCATTCTCCTTGACCACTACCATGCAACATCCACCATCCACTCACACATCATTTACATCATAGTGGTGCTGTAAGTCACCCGGATAAGACCCCAAATCCACAGCAGGCTGTGTGTGGGACCTGTGGAAACAGGATGCATGTTGTGGGAAGGACTCTGGCATCTAAGGAGTCTGGTATCCAGGCAAGGCCCCAGAACTAACTCCCTACGGATGCCACTCAAGAACAAAAATGCAAACCGTGACATTTGGTGGCATATGGCAGCTGAAGAAACCAAGAGGGATTCAGGTATTTCCTCATAATTTGAGAGAAAAAATTAAGAGGGGGGTTGGGGTACAGCTCAGTGCTGGTCTACCATGAATTAAGGTTTTGGATTCCATCCCCAGCAATGCAAAGCAGGAAGGAAACAAGGAGACCAGAAGGGAGGGAGGAAGGGAAGTAAGGAAGGAAGAAAGGAAGAGAGGGAGGAAGGAAAGAAGGAAGGAAAGAGATCCATTCAAGGTACTATATATATCTACTGATTCTAAGGACAGATCTTTACATTTTTATTTTATGAAAAAATTAAATTTCAGTACAAAATAGTAAGAAACTGACAATAGTTAATATACTGCATCATGATCTTCAAAGTAGTGTCTCAAGAGTATAAGACAGAAAGATTCTCTTACAAAGAAACAGATAATAGCACAAAACTTTCTTTTCAATGAACTCAGAAACTAGTAGTATACATAAAGAATGACATATATAGGAAAATACTTTTCCAACAACAAAGTAGGTAAGCTGGGGAATGATTTGACTTTCTCCCGACTTCTGATTTATCTAGCTTTTATTTTGCTCTTTATTTGTGTGTGTGTGTTTACAAATTTGAGTTTCTCATATAAGAAAAACAATGTGATACTTAATCTTGTGTGTCCAAATTATTTCAGTTAATAATACACTCCCAGGTTGCACCCATTTACTGACAAATGCCTCAAGTTTATCTTTATGGCTGAGTAGTACCCCACTGTATATAAATACATTTTCTTTGTCCATTTATCTCGCGGTGGACAGATCTAGCTATTACAAATTATGCTGTTATAATCATGGGGATGCATGCATTAAATCCAATGAGGGAATACTAGTATCACTTAAAACAACATCGTACCAGCCTCCAGTCTTCCCTAATATTGTCTTCATTTGTTTTCCCCAAGTTCTCATACCTCACAGACAGACCCTTCGAGACTCCCTTGTGGATAAACTGTACTTCTCATGGATTCTTCAAAAGTTGGTTTCTAAAATGATTCCTAAGCCAGGCGTGATGGCACACACCTGTAATCCCAGCACTCAGGAGGCTGAGGCAGGAAGATCGTAGTGAGTTTGAAACCAGCCTGGGCTACAAAGTGAGCTCAATGCCAGCCTCAACTGCCTAATAATACCCTGTCTCAAAAAGAAGAAGAAGAAAAAAAAAGATTTCTACCCTCTCAGTCAGGGAAGCCACCAACACAGATGGCCAGCAAGTAGGTTCCTATAGATCATGTTCTTATAAAGAAGAGCACAGAACTAGGATCAGTGGGGACAAGATCAGTTTGGAAACTCTTCTGGAAAAAAAAAATTCCACATCCAAGAGCGGCTGACACCAACCCTATTCAATTACTGCCTGTTCAGCCTCTGAGGACTCCAACATAGCATCCTCTGCTTGAAAAATGTCCATTTCTAGCTACAGTCCTTTTAACATAAAGGGACTTGTAACAGAGACAATCGTCACAATGCTGTGCAGTCACGGAGAAACTGTTCCAGGTGTTTTCTCAGGAATATCACACGAGGTGATACTCGGCGAGCATCTGCTGGACGAACACAACTTTACTTTGCTCCGGCGCGTCAGGGCCTCTCTGTAGGATGAACAGTGAGGGTGACTGTCTGAAAGGTGCATCTGAGAAAATGCATCTCCTCAGATGCGCTGCACCTGGGTAAAGCTTCTGCCTCTGGATAGAGCTACTTCCCGTGCTGAGCCCAGCCCCACGGCTTCAGCTCCAAGCTGGGCACACGTGTCAATCCACAGGGCATCAGTGGGACATGTCCGAGCCTTGAAGAGCAGTCATGGTGGATAATGGGGATAGGAGGGAAGAGGGCCCAAGGCCATGCCTTTCCCTTGGTGCCCAGTGGTGGGCCTCACCTGCCAGCTCTCAGAGAAAAGCTATGTTACAGTATGGAGATAACTGGAGGCTTCCATCTGTTCCTGAATGTCATGCAGGTGTGTGCAGCACAAATACCTGGGGCAGGAAACCAGGCTGCACCATGCCGGGTGCCCCCTTCCCCTCCGAGGCTCACCGACCTCACACAGGGTGCCTTAGGCTTACAAAGTTAGCCAGCAAAAGCGCAGCAACACAGCAAGAAGCGCTCGCTCTCATTTGGTCAATAGCTGTGCCTTCATTTGCCATCACGTTTTCCTGTTTATTTTCCGTGAAAACGCTCAATTTCTCTGCAATAGAGAATGTGAGAAAAACACAGCTCAGTTCTTCACAACCTTCACACCAGAAGCACCCTGGTTTTCTAGTTATCCAGAAACTCCACCAGGGGATAGGAATATACACCTCTCACGAATCAAAAAACTGCTACACACTTCACAGTGTGCAGGGAGGACTTGTGTTAACTTCATTCCAACTATCCAAAGGTCAGCCGGAGAGCCAGAACGATCCTACATGACACCAGTTGCAACTAGGGCAGTGATTCACCGGGTCCTTGATCTTCTGAATGGCTCTGACGGGTCTTATTTCAAACAGGAAGTAGAAGCCATGAGTTTTAAAAGGCACTGAGTGACGCATCCACAGACAATAGTCCGAAGTCACTTTCCTGAAAATAAAAGGGCTCAGAACAACAAACACAGTACAGGTACCTACTTTAACATACACCGTGGACCAGGGCACCTGTGACTCATAGCCCAAGCTCCACAAATAAGTGCTGGCTGCAGGGATGGGTGGGGCCTGGGTGGATGGACAGAGAGGAGGACAGACAGGCTTGGAATTCCGGTCTGGATATGTTCTCAGTGTGTTTCCAGGAGGCTATGTGCTGGAGACTGGGTCCAAAGCATGATGTGCTGGGAGGTACAGGGACCATGTAGAGGTGCAGCCTTGCTGCGGGTTGAGCAGGTCAGGAGGGTACACTGCCCTCCAATCTGACCCATGCCTCCTCACTTGCAGTCTCACCATGTGATCACTCCCTCTCGCATTGTGATACCATCTGCCATAAGGCCTGCACCAGAGCTGGGCAGAGGCTAACAACACACTCTCAGACCTGCACAACTGGGAGCTCAGTAAACCTTTCTGCTTTACAAAGCACCCAGCCCCAGCTGTGTTGTTCCAGCAATGGAAAACTGGCTAACACACTTGCCTGGTTTAGATAGACGGGAGCGATGCCTTGACCACAGCACAAAGTTTCACACTGCTGTGAGCCTAGCCTCAAAAGCTGAATGTGGGAACCAGCACGTTCACAAGGAAACATTATACTGGAACTAGCTTCATGAAGCACATGGTACCAATATTTTGACAAGCACTGCAACACGGATGAGACCTGGAGAATATAATGTGTAGAGAACTAAGCCGGACCCTCAGGGACAAGTATTGCATGATTCCACTTAGATGTGGTATATGTGGAACATGCAGAGATGGACAGCAGGATGTAGGGCTGAGGTAGAAAGGGGTAATGGGCTGATTAACGGGTACAGAGCTTAGGCAAGACAGTATGAGTTAGGTGTAACAGTAGTGATGGCCACACAGCACTGTGAATGCATGGACTGCCAATAGCTGTATGTGTTCGTGAATCTTATCACAATCAAAGAGAATGGGATCCGTGACCAGACCTGAAAGTTTTAGCAACCACTGGTAATCTCTTTGCCCTACCACAGAAACATCCAAGAGTTCTGATGTTCCTGACAACTAACAAGCAGGCGAGAAACCCCAAGAATGAGAAATCCCACCATCCCCAGGAGCTGTGAGGGGACATTGCTTCTCTGAAGTGCTGGGGGAAGGGTCAGCACCGAGGGCTGTTCACAGAGTACATACTCAGCAACCACAAGAAGTGGAAGGTTACTGTATGAAATGCAGCGACAGAAACAGAGACCGGGGTTGGGAACAGGAACAAATGACAACAGCATGTATGGAATTTTAACGATGTTGAAAGCAACGTGAAACAAAAACACATGCATTATGAGGTGTAGGGAGGGGTGCCCACAATCCCTGCTCCTTGGGAGGCTGGGAAAGGAGAAGCTCAAGTTCAAGTTAGCCTGGGCACCTTAGGAAGACCCTGTCTCAAAACAAACAAACACTAAAAATGAAAAGACCTTAAAGGGTTGCGGGTGTATAGCACAGGGCTCCCTGGGTTCAACCTCCTTTACCACAAAAACCACAGAAAAACACTGAAACCCAAGAGATGGCGTGTGTTGCCTGGGCATTTGGTTTGCTGATCAGATTCATCTACTTTACCCACCGTAGGCAGAGGGGAACATCCCTTCTTCCAGTGCACCCCTTCTCTGGGTTGCTGCCAGAGGACACAGGGGCCCCCAGTGGCAGCCAAGCAGAGAGAGTGGAGCTTGGCTCACCTCTGTCCTGGGCCCCACAGTCCCAGTAAGAGGTTCAAAGCTCATGACACATGCCCTCCTTGCACGGCGTGCATGCCAGATCACTAACATGGATCAGCAATGTTAGAGTCAGCCAGAGAGAGAGCTTGAACCAGCCAGGGCAGGAAAAGCAGTACTGGCGGACTGGAGCATGCAGCCATGCAACCAACACCTTCCCTGACACCAGGAACCCTTGACAGAGCCCCAGCTGACATTGACAACCTCGGGCTTTGGGGCTGGGGTACAGCTCAGGAACAACCTTCCAGCCCTTCTCTGCACAGCCACCGCCCACTCCAGGACACGCACATTCCACTGTGACTTGGGGGCAGTCCCTGAGTCCTGAGGAAGGACCCAGCCCACGGGTGCCAGTCTCTCGTACTTCCTCCCACCCCACCCCCACCCCCACCCCCACCCCCTGGGATGTGACAACCAGCTGCATCTGTTCATTCCTTCTTCCAGTTATCTGAGCACTGCCAGGAGCTGCTCTCAGTGAGAGGAAGGCCCAGCCTAAAATGGAGCAGCAGCCAGCAGAAGCTCAAGAGCTACATTCTGAATATTGTCAAAGCACTCAAACTCAAAAAAAAATAAATAAATAAAGCACTCAAACTCATTAAAAAAAAACTTAAAATGTTTCAAAAACACTTATTTTTTTTTCATTGCTGGGAATCTAGGGCAGAGTATTACATGCGCTAGGCAAGCACTCTGCCACAGAGCTTCACCCTAGCTTTCAAATGTTTTTAAAAATTAAACTTTGAACCTACAGCTGTCCCTCTGTATCTGTGACAGCCCAAGTTCAGCTGCCATGAAAATCCAAAGATTTTAGTTTATAAAGTTCCTTATGTAAACAAGCACAGTATTTGCATATGATCTACACACATCCTCCATACATGTCACACCATCTCTAGGTGACTTATGATTCTATCTAAATGCTGTGTAAGTCATTCCCGTACTGTACTGTATTGTTTAGGGGATCAGGACAAGGAAAAAACCTTCTACCCATTGAGTACAGATGCCACTTCCTTTTTCTAAATATTTTCAATCTAAGATTGGTTGAATACGTGGGATATGGAGCTTACGGACAAAGATGGCCAAATGTATGTGCATTTCTTTCAAGGAGAGGAGCAAACAAAACGAATCTCCTTAAAGACAAAAACAAAAACAAAAAAAACTGTTACATGATGGAGTTGCCGGATGTGGTACTGCACGCCTATAGTCCCAGTAAGGTACTCTGGGAGGCTGAGGCAGGAAGATCAAAATTGTGAGCCCAGCCCAGGCAACTCAGTGACTTAGCAAGATTTTGTCTCCCCCCCCCCAAAAAAAAGAATACATAAATGAATAAAGTAAGAAGGGCTGCAGACATAGCTCAGTGCAAAAAACCCTGGGTTCAGTCTCCAGTACAGAGGGAAGGGGTCACCAAAAAAATTCCGAGTTCAAATGCCAAACTATTTATAACTCCGTGATATTCTGTTCAAGTAGAATATGGTCTGGATATTTTAGTATGACTATTCATTTTGAAATTTTTTTATAGAAGAAACAGAAACTATGAAAAGGTATGGTGATGGTACAAACCCAAAAGGTGGCTGTATAAAATCATGTAAGTTGTATAAAATCATATAAATGACTTCTCATCTTTTACAGGATTTGACATAACTTTAAGACCTGTAAAAGGGTTCCACGTAACTACCACCTGGCTTCCACTGAGGCTAACATTTCACATAAACACAGCAACTAGCAAGTTGAAGACATTAACACTGCCCCCGCTGCCCCCAAAGAACCATTTAAGGAAACTGAAGACCTCACTCTAATGTCCCTACTTTGCCTTTCATGTTCTCCTTCTCTCCCAGGACCCACACACAGCACTCAGTCATTTCCATCTTCCCTGACCAGTGATGCACGACTCATAGGCCCAGGGCTATGGGAAGTTATTTTACTGAATGCCTCTCAGTTTGGGGTTTTCTGGTCCCTTTTGTGATGAGTAAATATCTTGTAAGAGGCAACTCCAAGCCTCTTCTAATATTATGCAATGATTCTGAAGTGTTATGGCCACAAAAAGGAACATAGGCGTTAACAGTATCGTTTCAACGGTTAGCTTGCCTGTTAGCCTTTTCCCAAAGGAAAGCTCCCAAGAAGAAATCCTTTTAAATGCCATCTTAAAAAAGAAGCTGTGAGCTCCATCGCAGAGGAACCAAGGGTGACACTTAAAATGTCAGGGGGTTTGTATGCAAGAGGCGTCCAGGCGGCGCCAGTTGCAATGGGAAGGGTCAAACCGGGCTGCAACCTGGCCACAACCACAGGATGTTCCTAGTCAGGGCTGGCTCTTGGGTCAACTTTATCCTGACTGCAAGTAAAAGCTCTCTTGGAGTATCTATTTTAAAATGCTACTGTAAATAAGTTGATGGCAACAACTGCTGCCAGTAAGCACATGAAAATGGGTAACGTGGTTTTTGTGGACCCCAAACTCCTCAAAAACAATAAAGTCCATTCATTTTTTTAAAAATGAGATATAATGAACTCTGTAAGAAAAAAATCAACAGGATGAGAATTAATGAATACACACATTGTTAAACCCTAACGCGAACCCTAAGTCTTAACTGTAACTCCTAAACTCTATCCCTAATTCCCAAGAACTACACTGATCTTCAAGAACTACTGTCCAAGCATTGGGAGGGAGGGAAGGAAGGAAGGAAGGAAGGAAGGAAGGAAGGAAGGAAGGAAGGGGTCAAGCCAACAGAAGGAGGCTCCCCAGTGCTCTCGGTGTATGGCCTACTTTAGCACACCTGAATAAAAAAAATGCCCAAGACATGGTTTTGCAAAGCTTAAAAATAGATGCAAAATTCCCCAGTACCACCCAAAAAAAAGAAAAGGCAATTTTCTCAAAGACAAATGAATAGATAGATGCACAGTCTTAAAGAAACACAAAGAGCTTGAATACACAGTCTGTATTCCTAGGGTTCAAGCAAACAAACACACCTTTCTCATGAACCTGAGCTGCAGGCCACGGCCAGTTTCCCAGGATCTGGGAGGAGGGAAGTGTGGGTTCATTAAATGCCATGTTGCACCACAGAGTCCAGGTGCTTCTAAGTTAATAAGTGACCAACTCAGCGTAGTAGATTCAGGAGGGAGGTAAGCACACAGCACCCGTAGTGGGTTTAGCTATCCTGGCAAAGATAAGCTAAATCTTGACCCCTGGCCCCCGGGAATGGGGCCTGATTTGGAAATAGTCTTTGCAGGTGGAATACAAGGCCTAGGTTAGGGTGAGTCCTAGGTCCAGTGACTAAAGACTTTATAGGAGAAAGAACAGATTCAGAAGGCCACATAAGGGCAGAGACCAGGGTGGTATGGCTGCAAGCCAGGGGACACCTAGAGCCACCAGGAAGAGGCAGGAAGGATCTGCCCTGGAGGTTGCAGTGGGAGCCTCTGGCCTCTAGCACTGAGGGAGAATGCGCACACACAGACACACACAGCAAGGTCCTGAAAAGCAAATTCAGCGTAGCAATCATTTGTCCAAAGTTCAGCCACAACACAGAAAAGATGCACCATCAGTAACAGCACCCAGCTCCATCCCTGATCACTACTCTGTCCTGCCAGCCCTGCAAACCCCCTGTGTCCTGGGCTGGTCACAGAACAGGTAAATGTCACTTGCCTCAGTGCAAAATCCAAGGGGTGCTGCAGAAAGCTCCCTCATCCAAGGAAACAATATTGTGATACAAGGTTTTAAACAGTACAAAAGAATAGAAAATAACACACGATAAACACCGTATTAACATACCAGAGGCAGGCTCAGCAACAGTGTGGTGTTCAGCCATTCTTGAGCCTCAGGCAAAAGGAAAACTCAGAAATACAGGGCCTGTCTTCACCTACAATACATACTCTGCTCCTTCTGGAATTTCCCGCATTCATTTTAATTTCTTAAATATTGCATTAAAATGTTATTTTTTCGGCCAAAAGTAGAGAGAAACAGCCCACATGTCCACCAAATGAACAGACAAAGGATGGTTTAGACATACAACAGTTTCATACAGGGCAATTAAGAAGGAAAAAAAAAACATCTCACACATACTACAATATCAACAAGCCCTAACACGCTCAGGGAAAGAAGCCAGCCAGCAAGGGACAGGCCCTGCAGGAGTCCACTGCTCCTGTGAATCCCCAAGTAGACAAACACCAGAAGTAGAAAGCAGGCACAAACAGGGAGAGGCTTGTGAAAGCCATGTGAACATGGAGGTGAGGCTGGAGGGATGCAGCCACAAGCCAAGGGATGCCTAGAGCCACCCAAGGCCAACGACAGGCATGAATGGGTTCCCTCTGGGAGCCCCCAGAAAGGACTGAGCCTGCTGCCACCTTGACTTTGAACTTCTGCCCCCCTCAATGGTGAGAGAGTCATTTCTATTGTTGTAAGCTCCAGACTGTGGTGGTCTGATACACAGGACAGAAGAAGATGGGTGAACCATATACAAGAACATACTAAAATATTCTGTGTACTTTTGACCAGCTCTGACAATGTCCATAATAATAAGTGAAGGGTATGTGTTAGGGTCTAGTAAATAAGCAGCTGAACTACATATGTGCTATCTCCCCCCATCTTTAAGCAACGCAGTACCTTCAAAAGATTAACAAAAGCACTGGAACCTATCATTACAGCGGCCAATGCATACAGACTTACGGGGTGCAATCATTTGGCTGAGTTTCTTGAAATAAATGTTAAATTCATAACCTCCTCTCTGTATGTGCCGGATCAGGTCAATTCTATTTCAAATTGAAGGACATGTGTGCATCTGGATGACAATAAGGAATCTGTTTTTATATGGCTCACTCCAGGAACACTGGGCTGGAACCGGAAGTGACAGCATCGACTAGTTTAAACTCTGCGGTTTCCTCCGTCCGCCCCTGAGGACTGCGTTAGGCCCCCACTGGGAAGCAGAGAAGAGTGGGCAAACTGCACGCAAGAAGTATTTTGCTTATAAAGACCTAATTAATGCAATACGGGCCAAGTCCAAGATACAGCTGTACCATGCAAGATCACACTGAAAGCTATTACGAAAGCAGTTTCTAAACATTAACTTCTAGTTCTGAAGCAATAATTAAGTACTGGCCAGGAACCTCTGCAGCGCTGAGACTCTGCATGGGGAGAAAGCTGTATGTGTTTGATACGTGGCCCTGCCCCAACCCTGCTGGCTCCCCTCTTGCTAACAGGTCCAAGTTTCTTGGTTAGTTTCTTTAGCAAAGGCTGGGCCTAATTCTCAGAACGCCTGTTTGGGGAACATCCTGCTCCAGCTTCATTTACGTGGCACTGGAAAGAAATGAGGTCCAAAGGGCCTCCTAGGGTCATCATCCTAGGGAGAAACACCGGCAGAATCTAAGTCGGAAAGCCAGGAAGAAGATGCAGCTGGGCTAGACCGGCTCCACCAGCTTAAGGATTTGTCGCTCATGCTACATGGAGTAGGCGTCCTTTGATCTGAAGTCCTCATTGTTCCAAGGTCCTTTAGGAGTCTGGACACTAACACATCTGACCAGGGCAAGATCTGGGTCCTCTCGAAGGAGATACTTAGTAGATAACCCTTCCCAGAACACTGAGCAAGTAGAAGCCACCCTGGGACAGAGTTAAATGTGATAGCACTTGGCACATTTGGTGCTGGTCACTTTCTGTCCTGTGCATTGTAGGATGTCTAGTAATATCTCATGACTTCTCCCACTAGATGCCGAGTTATGACAAGCAGAAGTATCTTTAGACACAGGTTCATCCTGGGATGTACACTCCCTCCATGCATGAGAACTGGAGTCCTAAAGTCCTAGAAAGCTCCTTCCCAGAAAGCCTAAGTTTAGGCTGTTCTGACCAGTCTGGGACAAAGTATGAACTTGGCTTCCTTTTCATCCAAATGTACAGCAAATCATCCATAAGAGTGCACAGGAAAACAACGTGCAGATAAGCAAGCATGCAAGTTTAATCAGACTCGCTCAGATGGGCTTTGGGGAAGGGTAAACAAGTTGTTCAGCAATCATTCCTATACTGGGTTACATTCGAGAGGAGTCTTTAAAAATTCCGTATCCCAGTTGTGTGCAATTTCTGGAACCACGTAATAGCTGCTGTGATCATTTTTTTCACCGTCCTTACTTGTCCAATAGCAACGATCACCATAACAACACTACTAATGGCAGTGGTCTAGGGAGACAGAGGGTTTTTAAGCACATATCAAAACCAGGCACGGTCAAGCTCGTGAACCCACTGAAAGCATTCCCCAGTCATCTCTGTTGTCAGTTGTTCTGCTCCTTGACTTTCTCCCTGCCAGAGTGGTTGAAGAATAGGCCAACTCCAGCAGCCAAAGAGAAAGGCTCTGGCTCTGTGTGCTATGGGAGAGAACACAGTGCTGTTAGAATAGCAGGCACTGAAATCACTCACTCCACCTCTTTCAGTGCAGTGTGGGGTGCAGTGCAGGGACTCTCGCTCAGGTTGGGGAAAACAAAGACTGTTCCTTCAGAGTAGACATACAGGGCTCCTGACACACAACCCTGCCCAACCAGGAATCCCCAAATGCACAGTGTTATCCTGGGCTGTGTGAAGGAAACCCATAACCATTAGCAATTCGCTTCCCCTGTGGTTTCCTCCAACAGCCTTTTAAGAAGAAAACAGAGCAGGCTTTTGAATCCCTTCCCAGCACATGGAAGGGATCTGAAGAGCCATTCTAATGACTTCGGTTCCCATCTTCAACTCTATCAGTAATGCACTGATGCAAGGGATGCTTAGTCCCCAAAAGTGGTGATGGAATCCTAGACACCTTGTCTTTTCTTCATGCCCCATTTGACACACCACCTTGGAGAGGGTTTCCCAAGGTGGCTGTGGAGAGCCCACATGCTGCATATTTCAGCTCAGCTGCAACTCCCTGCATCAACTCGTTGTGTAGCTTGAACTCCGTTACAATTTGCTTCAGTTCCCTGCTGGAAAGCAACTTACCTGAGACACTTCTTTCCCCCTCTTTGTGGTTTTCCTTTTCTCCCTGGCACACAAAGCAATCCACACATTCAAGAATATTCAGGGCCACAAAATAAAATGATAAATCTCCTGCAACCAAAAGCAAGTACCTAATGCCTACCAGGTTTGCGCTTAAAGGAATTTCACATGAAATAAGACCCAAATCCCCTTGGGGACTTCAGGGTTGCCAGAGAGCTTATTTTTGTGAATGATTTCAATTTAACTCTTGAGTAACTGTTTTACTAACCCTGCTGACACATTTCATGGTTTTTGGTCAGAACAGGATGAAAATAGTTTTCACTGAAGAGTGGCACTGCAGTTTCTTTTATGATGATTATTATTAATACCATCCATTTGGCAAGCTGCCTCAGCTTCCTTAGGATGGATGACAAATGCAATGATAATGTGCAGGACCTTTAAAAGAAACAAATGATTCAATTCCATCATGCCAGGAGCCTTTCCGCTGCCTGCCAAAGCCGCCCCTGCATCCTGCCACAGGCGACCCATTTGTGCTCGGGCACAGAGAGACGCTTGTTTTTCTGCAGCTTCTAGTTCTACTTACTTCACATTGCCAACAGAGCCCGATTTCAGCTCGCCATCTCCCTGTCCCCTTCGCGTGCTCCGGCTTGGAATTTCAATCTCAACACCGAGGGGTGTGTGCTTTATGGATGAGGATGCTGACAACCAGGGTGTCTTCCATAGCAGCATCACCTCCAGGGGAGGGAGGGGCGGAATGGGTTCCTGACAGGCAGGGGGAGTCGCTGGATAGCATTTTACAGAATTTCACCATCGCTCGAGACAAAGTGAAAGTTCCTTTGTGATGATCCCATTCACTGCGTCTGTCTGTCTCGCCAGATGTTGTCAAGCCTGGCTGGCAAAGGAGAAGATGTCTAAAGATGTTTTCTAAATGGTCTGGAATGTTATATAAACAAACCTGGGAGTGCCCAGGACACATCAGTGTAGGTGATCCACCACTGCTGATGGAAAGGAATATGTTTCCTAAATCCCTAAATTCATCTGAGGGCAAAACTGCAGAGATAGGGTGAGCTTTTGGTTTCTCTCCTTTGAAATAAAGCTTTTAGGCCAAAGCACAAAAGTCCAACTTCATCTTCTCATACTTAATGTAAACTGGAGGAGACAGCCTTGTCTCCAGCGGTGGTGAAATTCTGTAAAATGCTAAGCAGCGACTCCCCCTGCCTGGGAGGCACATGGCAGATGTCCGGTGCCTGGCCCATGACGTCCCATGACATGGCAGGACCAGGCTATAGGTCGGCATGGGACATGGACCTCCTGTGCAAACTCCCAGCTCTTCCTCTGCAAAGTGGGCCTGCAGCTTGTCCGCTTCCTGTCTCAGGAACTTGTAGCCTTGCAAGTATGAAGCATTTTCTCAGCCGAAGCACATCTGGACTTGCCCTGTGTGGTATCCAGGAGAGCTGGATGAGAGGCCAACAGCACCCTGTCACCTCATTACCTTTGCATGCTGAGAGTCCCTCAAAGGCACATGGGTTAGCCTGGTCCCCGGTAAGGAGCTCTCAAGAGGCAGTGGGAGGGTTTTCGGCCGCTGGGGACATGACCTAAGGGGGACCTGGGACCGCAGCCACTCATCTTCCTTGTTTGCCAGTGCTGTGAAGTATGCAGCTCACTCCAGCACAAACTGCCATCATGGCTGCTTGCCACAGACCTGAGGTCACAAGCCAAGCACCCATGCAATGATACCTCTGCAGCCATGGGCTGCACGAAACCTTCTCTCGCTGTAAGTAGACTGTCTCAGTTACGGAAGCAAACACATACGTCACCCCAGACCTCTCCAAACACTGCCTGTGCCCACTGGGGTATGTATGAGAGAGATAGCAAAGTGCTACTTCTGAGAACCACCTTCAGAAGGGATTAGGTACCACCTTGGGTTCTGGACACCTCCAAAAGTAAAAGCCCAGGTGAACTCAGCTCTCCAACCAGCCCCGTGTGGCCTTAGCAGTCTCACTCTGTCCAGTGAAGGAAGCCACTGGCTGCATCTAGGTAAAATTCACACCTGAGCTGGACGTGGTGGCATGTGCCTGTCATCCCAGCACTCAGGAGGCTGAGGCAGGAGGATCGTTGCTAGTTCAAGGGCAGCCTCTACTATACAGCAAGACCCTGTCTCAAAAAAAACCTTCAAGATTCAGCCTCTCAAGCACACTAGCCACAGGCCTAGTGCTCCAAAGTCATCCACATCCGTGCATGGACACAAAATAAATCCATCCTCCTGGGGCATTCCCAGAGGTGCAGTTTTGTGGCAGCCAAGAACTTCCGTCCAGTTCCAACACCCACCAGACTTCTACAAGCTGACAATTTTAAGAACCATAATAATAATAAAAAGAACAGGAAGTGAAGCACTGGCAATGTAGCTCAGGGGTGTAGACCCCTTACCTGGATCCCTAGCACTGCTGAGAAAAAAGAAGTCAAGAGAGAAGGTATCTGCCCCAAACTTGCAAGCAATTAATGAAAAATTAAGTATCAGCCTGGAAATATTGAGATCAGTGCAAAATGATGACTTGGGGGAAGGGCAGAGGGCTGACATCCACATGAATTACTCACCTACACACAATATCTGGATGTACATAAATGGCCTGCATCATCTAATCCCCTTGTTCAATCTCTTCCAGTGGTACAGTCCCAGCTCTTCTCTTTCTTCTCCAATGTCCAGGGCCAAAGGAAGCTTGCTCCTGGACATCACTTCATTTTCAACAGCCCTGGGCCAAAATACAGAGCCACACAGCCACAGTCTGATTCCACAACCACACAGAGCACATTCGTGCGTGGTTCTTCACTGTGACCCACTTACTGACCCTCTTTTAAACAGCTAAGCACCTTCTGAAACCAACCCAGTACCTTCTAACCACAGAAGAGCTCCAGTATGTGACACTTCAAAGCAGAAAAGGACAGAAGGTGGAAACATTTAAAATCATAATCCTTCACTTAAAAAAAAAACCAAAACTTGTTTTGAGACAGGGTCTTGCTATGTAGCTCAGGCTAGCTTTCAACTCAGTATTAGCCCAGGCTGGCCTTGAACCCGCAGAGACCTTTGTGCCTCTGCCTCCCAAGTGCTGGGATGACAGGGATTCACCCTCACACCTGACTAAAAAAATGCACTTTCATCTTAAAAATCTTTCTCTATCATTTCAACAGCTAAAGGTTCATTGGGCTCACTGATCCATATTAATCTTGGTTATACCCATCTTTTAGAAAGATTATCCCACTTCATTTAAAGGCAACATATGTCCACAGTGACAGTAGACTTTCTTTTTTCAGATTGCCTTAAAATAGTACAAATTTTATAAGTAGTGATCTAAAAGAATGACACCTTAAAAACAAAGAATGATAGCTGAGGGATTTCTACACTATATTTTAATGTTCATTGGAATGTAACATATATGTCACCTTCCTATTTCCAATGAGAACAGGACACAAATAATCTGTGCTTAACTACACAAAACGGCAGATCCACATAGCACGTGGTTCTGTGCACATGCAGTGATCACAATAAGCAGATCCACAGAGGCACGGTGCATGCTGCACAGACTGCCTCCGGCAGGGAGGAATGAAGACTGGCTGCTGTGGGTGGGGGGGGTCCTAGAAACATCTTGACATAGGTAGGCCATGGTGATGGCTGCACAGTACAATGGATATGCTAAAAGACGCTGGCTAAGTGGTTTCACGGGGTGACAGGATGGTATATAGACTCTATTTAAACAATGCTTTGACTAAGCTGCCCCTACCCACACCGTACCGGGCACAAATCACAAATGAACTAACGCTCAGTTTCTTCTCTGATTTCAGAACAGTGACGTCAGGACCAGTCCTATCAGGGAAGGGACAGGAGGTGGAGGGTGGAGCCACTGGTTTCTTCCTGGGGTCACAAGTGGGTCACAGAGGGCGGGTGACAACTCTGCGACAGTCACCCGTGCTCCTTTCTGACATAAAGTCTCTCCCCGCAGCAGTCAGCGGGAGGTAAGCCACCAAACACAGCCTCTTCTGCCCAGGCATCCACTGGGTAGATTCTGTGGTATACTCTGGCCTCCCAGCTCTAACTGCCAGAAAATCCACACATTGTTTTATGCACTCCAAAATGCATCAATTCAACAACTATTTTCCAAATCCCTTCTGGCTCAATATACCTGCTACCCATACCACACACCTTCCCATTAAACAGTGGTGCCCACAATGAACGCTATGGGCTGTGTTTAATAAGATGCCTGGTATGATGGGCAGCCTCCATCTCCTGGGTCTCCCCTGTCTCGCCGCATAGGGTTAGGGTGTGGAGACTGTCTGCAACAACCAGAGATCCCTGAGGACTTGCTGAGATTCTTGGGACATGGAGTACCCTGGACTGGTCATATGCATTCCTCCAACTGTCACCTATGAAGAAAGTACATGAGCAGTCCTTTTCTCAAAGGAAGCCAGTGCCATTCTATGAACCAGCATCAAGAACAAACCAGCGAAGAAACATGGCACAAAACATACCCGATTCCTCGATGTGTACCGTGGCCAGCTAGGTTGTGCAAGCCCTTACTAGCCTCTGCCCAGAGATGCTTTATTCATGGTTCAAGCGTTTGCTCACCACAGCTGCAGAGCTTCAAGGCCTCCAGAGCCATAAATCCATCTGTTCCCTGCTTATCTGAATTTCATACAAAATTAATATTCCGCCGCCATTCAGTGACAAAGACAAACAGCCACCTAGCACGAAAGGATGGCCGTCCATGTAAATAAACACTTCGAGAAGAACCTGGCTGAAAGGTGACTCGTGCAGCTGAAATCTGGTGTTTTGGAAAAACATATATTTTGCAAACCAACCACTGTGTGGTCATACTCAGAACAAAAAAAGGTCTTTAAAGTGGGTGTAAAATATCTGAAGGTCAACAAACACCTTCCCTTCATCACTGTCAAATGCTCTGCCTCTAAAAGGAGGTTTTTAAGCAAAAAAAAAAAAAAAAAAAGCAGCCCACAATGCAATTAATTTAAAAAGAAACTGTACATGAACACCCAAGCTGTACTGAAAGTTAATAAGCAATGTAAAATGAAGATTAAATGCATCCTAGTGCATAAGCCAGAAAGTCCTGCTGTGAGGGCTCGCCTTACAAATTCATGCAACTCTTCCGGTTTACAGAATAAAAGGGAAAGAGCCAGGTTGGGTGGGACATGACAGGAAGAGAAATGTGCATGTTAAAGGATTTAAAATGCAAACTTTGAGAGAAGGTAAATTGCTACAGATAATACAGATTTGGCAACTGGTTTTTAATTATTTCCATCAGTTCCATACATAGTCTACATCTTCAGCCAAGAGCCAAATAAAGTAAAATGTGGAAACTCCAAGAAATAACATCCCAGATCCCTGCCCCGGGCCTAAAGGCAGGCGCCACTTGCTGAAAGAGCCATGAGTTGAGATCATTCTGTCGTCCTACACTTCTTTCTCTGCACCAAAACACAAAGAAATCCTCTTGACTGTCCCATGTAAATGAGAAAACCTGAGCTGGGAGATACCGCTGGCCCACAGTAAACTTCAGTTCTGCACGGACTGACTTATGTAGTAACACTGGCTCCGTGTCAAATCCAAATATAGAGAGCAGTTCTGGCAGACACCGCATTTTGGAATAATCAAGAATCCTTTCAAATTAAGACAAAACATCATCATGCCGATCCCAGAGCGTCCCCAAAGTTTATACACATGGAGCGGAAGTTTATATTTTTGCAGGAAAGTAAAAGTGACGGGCTAGAAAGAGCAGAGTCCAACTGGGGACAGAATGAACACAGACAGGGATCGATCAGTGTCCTCCTCCCAGAGGGTCGGAGCCCAAAGCTCCGGGATCGTGGGGAGATGTCGGCAGGATGGGATCTCAACTCGAGACCACAGTGGGAAGTGGGCTGCTGTGGGGTGCCATTTCCCATGCTTCTGCAGCTGCTTTTAGTATTACTCCTACTGCTCTTCTGGACAGAAGGAAGAAGGACCTATCTCAGGACAGTAGATGCTGCAACAGCGGAGTCCTTGGGAAAGGAACCCTGCTCTGCACTTTTGTGGGCTGGTACCACACCACCACACACCACCAGGAATGGCTCTCCCCATGTCCACAGGGTAGTCATACCCCAGACATCAAGGACCCAACTTTGCAATCATCCTTTATCCACCCGACTCAGTTATAATGGGCAACAGGGACCCCAGCACTCAGAGGAGATGAGGAGAACCACAAGTTCAAGCCCCGCCTGGGCAACTTAGTGAAAGCCTGTCTCAAAAACCAGAAAAGGCTAGGATGTAGCTCAGTGTGCAGGCCCTGGGCTCGAGCCCCAGGAGTACAGGAGAAGGAAGGATCTGCCACGATAGTTAATCTTGCCTGTCAGCTTGATTGGACTGAGGGACACGTAGGGAATTAGTAAAGCACACTCCTGGGTGTGTTTGTGAGGATGCTTCCAAGACGACTGGCAGGACATCAAACTGAGGGGAAGCCTGTCTGCCCAGAATGATGGAAGCAACATGCAGTAAGGTGGGGACCAGAATGGAACGAAAGCACCCAGCAGCACACGCAAGCTCGTGTGCTCCTTGAGCAGGAGCATCTTCAGCTACTGCCACAGCCAGTGGACTGCAGACTCCAACTCCTTTTGCTTTTCCACAGGGGGCTTCCAGGCCTCCAGGGTCAGTCAGGGGCCTCATGTTCTTGGGCTTCTTCATCTTGCTGGACTGAGCCAGCCCTGGATTCTCTGGCTCTCCAGCCTGCAGGCAGGTATCTCCTGCCTCTGATGCTGTAAGCCAAACTCATGAACCCCCTTCATAATTGCACATGATTTCTATTGGTTCTGTTCTTCTAGAGAACCCCAACACAAGAGTAAACAGACATTTTCAAAAGACATGAAAACGGCCAACAAGTACAGGTAGAAATACTTGGCATCACTGATGATCAGGGAAATACAAATGCAATCTACCCTGAGGTATCACTCCTATCCAATAAGAATGGCCAGGTCAAACAAAGTAGATAACAAGTGTTGGTGAGGAGGGGAGACAGAGAAGCGTGCACACTGTCGGTGACAGCATTGGTTGGTATGGCCTTTATGGAAAATGGTATGGCAGGTCCTCAAACATAAATAAGTAAAAGTAGAGTTCCATGAGACCCAGCCACCCCACTGCTGGGTACAAGAGAAGGAAATGAAGTCGTAAGGTCCAGGAGTCACCTGCATTTCTGAGTTCACTGCGGGTTGGGTGTCCATCTACAAGCCAGCGATGACAATGTGGGACAGACACACAGTGCAGCAGTTCTCAGCCGCAAAGAACGGAACCCCGTCATTTGTGGCAATGTGGGCAGAACTGCAGATCATTATGTGAAAGAAGAAAAGCCAGGTGCAGAATGCTAAGGGCCATGCGATCACACTCGGACTGGAACCTGAGAAAGCTGACCTCCTGGAATCTGAGAAAAGAGTGGTTCCCAGAGGCAGAGGACACCAGGCAAGGGAGAGATGGGGCAGTCTGACCAGGGAGTACTGAGTGGCAGTCAGGGAGAAGGGAAAGCTATGGGTGCTACTGCACTTTAGCTGTATTAGAAATGACAATAACACACTCTACATTTCCCAAGGCTGGGAGGAAGAATTTTCACCCTAAAGAAATGTAGAAGTGAATGCTTGACTTGATTTAAACATTATACAGTGTGCACGTGTATTTTAATGTTACATGGTAACCTATTAATGTGACTGATCTGAGTAATTTTTATGTTTTGTGTATCAGTTAAAAATAATTTAAAAATTCTTTGTGAACAACCCAAGCGCCCATCAGTGGTCATATGGATGAAACAAAATGTGCTTTAGACATGTCATCAAACACTATTCGGCCTTTAAAAAGACAGAAATGCTGTCATATATGGACTTTGAGGATATTATGTCTAGTGAGAAAAGCCAGTCACAGAAGTGCAGACAAATGAATTCCACTTACAACTTGCCCCTGGGGTAGTCAAACTCAGAGAGACAACACATAGAAAGCTGGGTGAGGGGCGGGTACAGGGAGTTAAGTGTTCGAGGTGGGGCAGTTTCAGTTTTGGAAGATGAAAAAGTTCTGGGTTCCATCCTCAGCACAGGAAAAGAAAAAGAAGGGAGAGAAGGAAAGAAGGCAAGGAGTGAGGGATGGAGGGAGGAAGGAAGGATCATTCTCAAGATGGATGACAGTGATGGCTGAACAATGTGAATGAACTTAATACCAATAAACTATACCCTTAAAAATAGATAAGATGGTTAAGTTTGTTTTTTTTTTAAGATGGTTAAGTTTCAAGCTGGGCAGGAAGATTGCAAGTTCAAGACCAGCCTGCAATATACAGTGAGACTGTCTTAAAAAGCTAAGTACCACTATACAAAGTAACAACTGTTTATAACTGCTTTAGGTAAAGGCTACCTCTTTCTTGGGGAGCTATTTTCACATTGGGAGTTCCATTAAGAAATTACTAATTGTCAAAGAAGAAATTAAACACTATTAAGAATCAAATGAAAATGTAGGTACAACTTATAGGAACCCATGGGACACAATGAAAGCAGTCCTCAGAGGGAAATTTATAGCTGTGAATTCCCACCTCAGGAAAGCAGAACGAGCACAAATAAACAATCTTATGCTATACCTCAAGCTTCTAGCAAAAGAAAGGCAAGTCAAACCCAAATGCCAAAGAACCCAGGAAATTATAAAGCACAGGACAGAAATTAATGCAATGGAGACTAAAGAAATGATAGAAAGAATTAATGATTCAAAGAGTTGGTTCTTTGAAAGAATAAAACGCCTAGCCAATCTTATCAAGAAAAAAATAAAGAAAAAATGAAATATATGCAATAAGGAATGAAAGGGGGGAAATCACTACACATCCTATAAAAATTTAGAAGATCATCAATACCTACTTTGAAAATCTTTACTCTCAGAGGATACAAAACACAGAAGAAATGGACAGATTTCTAGATACATATGAATTACCAAAGCTGAATGAAGATATAAAAATCCTGAATAACTCAATATCTGAAGTGAAACTGAAAATGTAATTTAAAAAGCTTGCCAATGAAGAAAAACCCAGATCCTGATGGATTCACAGCTGAATTCTACAACAAATTTAGAGAAGATTTAACACCAACTCTTCCTAAACTCTTTAATGAAATGGAAAGAGAAGGAATTCTCCCCAACTCATTCCTTAGGCAAGTATTATGCTGATACCAAAACCAGAGAAAGACTCAACCAAAAAAGAGAACTACAGGCCAATCTCCCTAAAGAATATAGATGCAAAAATTTTTAATAAAATACTAGCAAACAGAATGCAACAAATCATCAAGAAGACTGTATACCATGACCAAGTGGGATTCATCCCAGGAATGCAGGGATGGTTCAATATATGCAAATCAATTACTGTAATACACCATAACAATACAGGTAAAGACAAAAATCATATGATCATGTCAATTGACACAGAAAAAGCTTTTGATAAAGTCCAACACTCATTCATGATAAAAACCCTACAGAAAATAGAAATAGATGGTCTTTATCTCAATCTGATCAAAGCCATCTATGGCAAGCCAACAGCTAACATCATACTAAATGGTCAAAAATTGAAAGCTTTCACCTTAAAATCAGGAACAAGAGAAGGATATCCACTGTCACCACTTCTATTCAAGCAGCTCTGGAAATATTAGCCACAACAATTAGACAAGAGAGAAATAAAAGGTATAAGGATAGGAAAGGAAGAAGTGAAACTGTCACTATTCACAGATGACATGATACTCTACATAGAAGATCCCAAGAACTCCACTAAAAGACTTATATACTTAATAACCAAGTTCAGTAGCATAGCTGGATACAAAGTCAACACTCGAAAATCAATAGCATTCCTGCATACATACAACAAACAGACTGACAGAGAAATTAGGGAAACCACACCTTTCATAATAGCATCTAAAAAGATGAAATACTTAGGAATCAATCTGACAAAAGAAGTAAAGGATCTATGCAGTGAAAATTATAGTACTCTGAAAAAAGAGATTGAAGAGAATTTCAGAAAATGGAAAGATATTTCTTGTTCATGGATAGGAAGAACTAACACTGTGAAAATGACCATACTCCCAAAATTGTACAGATTCAATGCAATCCCAATTAAAATACCATTAGGGTACATCACAGATGTAGAGAAAATATTTCTAAAATTCATCTAGAACCAGAAGAGGCCTAGAATAGCAAAAGCAATCCTGGTAAACAAAGGAAAGGCAGGAGGCATCACAATCTCTGACTTGAAATTATACTACAAAGCTACTGAGATAAAACCAGCATGGTACTGGCAGACCTGAAGATCACTGAAACAGATTAGAAGATGCAGACACAACTACAAACACACTCAGCTACCTTATCTTTGATAAAGGGGCCAAACATGTTCACTGGAAGAAAGATAGCCTCTTTAACAAATGGTGCTGGAAAAACTGGCTTTCCACATGCCGAAGACTAAAAACTAGACCCCTGCCTATCACCATGCACTAAAGTAAAAATAGATCAAAGATCTAAATATTAAAATAGAAACACTAAATCTACTGGAAGAGAAAGTAGGTAAAAATCTTGAAGACACAGAGGCAGGCAGAGAGTTCATAAACAAAAACTGAACTGCACAGAAAATACTTCAAAGAATCAACAACTGGGATCTCATCTTATTAAAAATTTTTTGCACATCAAAAGAAATCACCAACAGAGTAAAAAGAAAACCCATGAATTGGGAAAAAAATTTACCCAACTGTCCCTCAGACAAAGGACTTCTATCCAGAACAGCAAGATTTTTTTTAATTTTAAAGATAAAAGAATGAAAACATCTTAACAAACACACATACATTTAGAAAATGACACAAAAACAATACAAGCAACACAGAATTTCAGACAAAGCGACACAAAATTAACAATGGTTGTTGTATTACATATTGATATCTCCAAATTGGATACTCAGATAAGCAAATATAGACGTGTGATAGAACACATAAAGATCTAAAAAAATCAGACCCTCAAAAATCAAAGACCCAAACCAGAAATGGGCATCTGAGGTGAATACACACGTCTCAGATGAAGAAACACTAATGGCAAATAAATACATGAAAAAATGTTCAACATCATTAGTCATTTGAGAGATGCAAATTAAAACAACACTGAGATTCCACCTTTTCCCAGAAAGAATGGTTATCATCAAGAAATCAACCAATAGCAAATGCTGGCAAGGCTGTGGAGAAATAGGAACTCTTCTCCACTGCTGGTGGGAATGCAGACTGGTGAAAACACTGGAAATCAGATTGGAGAGTCCTCAGCAAACTAGGTCTAGAGGTCTCATTTAATGCAGCTTTTCCTCTTCTGGGTATTTTCCCAGAAAAACTGAAAACAACATATCACAGCAATACATGTGCACCCATGTTTATAGCAGTGCAATTTGTAATAGTTAAATTGTGGAAGCATCCCAAATGTCCATCCACTGAGGAATAGATAAAAAGTTGTGGTATTTTTATACAGTGGAATATTACTCAGCTATAAAGAAAGACAAACTCAAGGCATTTATAGGTAAATGGATGCACCTGGATAGCATACTCATAAGTGAAATAAATCAGACCCACATGTGTAAACATCATGTTGTCTCCCTAGTAGAAGAACCTGAAAGAATAAATAAACCCAACACATACAACAGATAATACGAAAGGGAAAGAAATTGCTCAAAGAAAGGAACAAGTGGGATAACTGTACTGCTGATGTCTGGTGGTTTATTGAAAGGAACAGTTATATTTTGACCGATTATGCATGCTTATATCTGAGCAGCTGATTTGAAAACAACAATACACAATAGAACAACCACTGGTGAATTCCTACCACCTTGTGTAGTCAAACTCTGTATCATCTCTAATTACTTTAATAATTATTTTTATTCTCTTTAATGGTTTAAACAAGCTTCCATTCTTACATCTGGTAATCTGAGCAATTTAGTTGAAGATAACAATATACAGTATAACAACCACTGTTAATACCTACCATTTTGTTTTAAAACCCTGTATCATTTTTAATGGTCTTGCTTTGCTTTATTTATGTCCGTGATCTTGGTATTTTGCTATTCTGCTTTTTGTTTTACTACTCTCTTTAAAATAAAAATAAATTCAAAAGAATTATTAATTGTTCACTGGATCGGACATATGAAGAATTCTGTAATTATCCTAAGCCATTAGATTCAAGAAGATTCTCTATGAAAAATGTCGAACTATGCAGATTATTTTTTTATTTTTTTATTTTTTATTTTTTTTTTCCGGTACCAGGGATCGAACTCAGGACCTTGCGCTTGCCAGGCAAGCGCTTATGCCACTGAGCTATACCCCCAGCCCCTCAGATTATTTTTTTAAACAGACTATATATGACATGAAGTTAAACTAAATGGATACCTATGATATATGCTTGTATAGTCAAAATATCTTTCTTAATACAAAGGAAAGCATGACCAAGGTGTATAAAATCAGGTCTACATGGAATGAATTGGGTCCTCCCAAATGCATAGTTTGAAGGCCTAGTCCTGGGATAGCAAGAGAACCTTTCAGAGACCAAATGGCCAAACTGCAACCCAACGCCCTCTTATCTACTGTGAAACGCCAACACTACAATTAAACCTAAATCTGAGGTTTTAGTTCAAGAGAAAACAACATGGCCACTTGGCTCATGTGCTGAGAGAGAGGGCTCTGTGTACCCCATGTGGCACACGTGTCATAGGTTCCCCACTGCTGATCTGGGCCCTACGGTGGCTATCTGGACTCAGGGCTAGTGGAGAAGCGATTACAAGTGACAGGCCACCTGATAGTCCTGGTGGCCTTCTAGTAAGAGGAGGAATCATGATCTCTGTGTCTCCACACATGGGCAAAAACCAAGGGCCATGTGAACCCACAGCAGGAAGCCAGTCAGGGAGAAAGAGCTGACCAGGAAAGTGACACTTTCTGGCACTCTGATTTTGAACAACTGGCCTCCAGAAATGTGAGCAAATAAGTATCTATTGTTTAAGCCTCCCAGGCTCTGCTCTTTTGTTTTGTTAGGACAGGCTGAGCACACCCATATAATATCCTCATTGTCTCCCAGGTTTACAATTGTACTGAGCATGAGTTCCGTTTAGGGGTGAAAGTAAATACGAATTCTTCACCCTTGCAGTCCTGATGGAAAAAGACAGAGGCCAATGTTTATTTACACGTACAACGCTTTGGGTCTGGACCCTGCTGCCACTGGGCTGGACCATCTGCGGTGGGCACTGTTGTGCTGCTGAAGAGCCCTGAGCAGCACCCTGGTCTCCACTGCTAGTGCCAGTGGCAGCCCCCACCGGCAGCTGGGACAATCCAATGTCTCCAAACACGGTCTCGAAACACCAGTGAGGAGGGAAACATTGAGAACCACTGTCCTATACTTAGAAAGAGATATTTGGGACCAGGCTTATACAGAGAACTGAAAGGAAACATGAAGAATAACAACATCCTTTCAGCTGAGGAAAGAGCCAGAAATAGTGGGAAGGTCACAGAAGTCTCGTGCATCACTTTCAGGCCCTTTCGCAGTCATTCTGCAACCACATTCGGGAGCCATTTTCAAGGATTTAATTCTGAACCCGTGTTAATTTGGGTCCATTAGACTCAGAGTCTTTATTATTATTATTATTATTATTTTAAGGAGAATTTTTAAAATAACAAAATAACAACAACATAGACAAAAGCAATAAAAATGATACAGGGTTTCAAAACAAAATAATAGGGATTCACAGTGGATGTTATACTACACTTTGTTATCTTCAACGAAGTTGCTCAGATTACCCTGCTCAGATTACCTGATGTAAGACTGCAAGACTGATCAAAACGTAACATCAATAGAAAGGAACCACCAAGCAGAGGAAGCAGTTAAACAGAATGGAAAAGGAGGAACCATCAGCGGGAAAATAACATGACAAAGCTAAGCCAATATATATCAATTATAACCATTAATGTAAATGGTCTCAATTCACCAATCAAAAGCAGCAGACTGGCAGAGTGGATCTAGACTCAGATTGTGTGGGGAAGAAAGCTGTTGACCTTTCTTTCTGTCATTACTGGGAAGAGGGCACCCAGCATGTCCCTGGCCTCTCAGGTCTGAGAGGAAAGGAAGTAACCGGCAGGCTGTTTGGGAGAAAGCAGGTTTCCAGGTAACGCTGTGACATCCAAGCTGTGTGTGTGTGCGCGCCTGTGTGCGTGTGTGTTCTGGCCACTGAAGACAAATGTTACTAGAAAGAAAAAATACTAAATAAATCTGGAGCCATAGATTGGAAGGGAAGGAGAAGATACAGAGCAAGCCCTTTGGTGGAGCAGCACTAACCAGGACACCATAAAGGGCCATTGTCCTAGAGGCCTAGCCACCTGAATTCATACCTTCAAATCAACAGGCTGGTCTATGACAGGATGTGCTGGGCTGCTGAGACCTACAGGAGGCACTGTTTCATTTTCATGATCACTTCCAGCTCTGGGATGTGGGCAGGCTCTAGGGCACCCCTCCTTTTATGGTGGAGGCCCCCTTAAAAGATGACTATCTGGGTCAACTGTGCCCTCTAATTTCGTGAATAAAAAGGAACTGGTGAGAATAGGACAGAAATCACAGCTTAACAGTAAGTCACACACACACACACACACACACACACACACACACACACACACACACCACCCAGACTGCAGCTGAGAGGCAACAAAGCATGTATGTGGGGGCTCATGGAATGGCATCAGCCCCTTCTCTCTACCACACACATCAGTCCTCAATACAAAAGAGGCACCATAGGACAACCTGGAACAGCCCAAGGTGAGAACACCCTTCCAAAATGGGACGGATGAACAGCAGTGCGTCCACTTCAAAGAAGCCCGCTTCACATTACAGGGGAGTGCACTTCGGACAGACACAAGCATGGGGATGGAGCTCTGGGCCACTAGGCTGAGTCTAAAGTCATTCTTGCAGAGCCACACCCTGCAGGAGTCCACCCTCACTGCCCCTGGAAAAGACAGAGCTGGGAAGACGGAGAATACGGTGGCGGCCAGGAGTTAGCGTGGCACCAGGGGTCTTCCTGCACCGATAGGAAGCCTCTGGTCTGGGCTGCAGTGGGGTCGCATGCACCCACATGCCCAGCTCACATCTGCAATTCTTTGTGAGTCTAACATGATTCCACAGTAGAAGGCTCGAAGCTGGGTCTGATGGCACAACTCTAGTTCCAGCTACTTAGGAGGCTGAGTCAGGATGACTAAGAGTTCAAGGCCATAGAGTGAACAGCACAAGGCTATAAAAGACATAAAGCGCTGATACATTCGTATGGTTCACAGGGTGAACCACAAAAACAATACGCTGAGAAGATGACACCAGACACAGAAGCCACCCTCCTGGGCATGATCCCATGTACATGAAAAGCCCACAGGAGGCAAATCCAGAGACACAGGAGGTACATGAGTAGCTTTTCAGGGGCTTGAGAGGCAGGAATGGGGAAAGACCGCTAATGAGAATGAGTTTCTTTTGGGAGTGATGACATGTTCTGAAATCGATGGTGGTAATACTGCACAACCCCGTGAATATATTAAAGATCACAGAAATGTACACTTTAAATGGATGAATTATCTGCTCTGTGAATTGCACCTCAGTAAAGCTGCTACAGCAACAAAAGAGCCTGGTGCAAACTGCTATAAATTGATCTGATGACAGGGTTCTTTGTGTCTCTGAGAACCCCATTATGTATGACATACATGGTAGCTGGACGTGCACGGAATGTACTTCACTTACCAACATCCTAGCCGTAATTATTGACCAACACAGGATCTTGGGACAGGCTGGGAACCACACACTGCATATTGCTAGGGTGGGCTGTGTCAAAATTCAACATTCAAAGTGTGTTTCCGCGTGGTAATGCACACCCTCACCAAGGCCAAAAATTGTGAAGCTGAACCTTCATTAAATCAGGGATCACCTGCATTAGAATTATGCAGGACTTACTCCTCTTTCTTTGGTCTCAGGGGCTGTAAGTATCACCTCTGATACTCTCTCAAATGACATCCTGTCCCCTATCCTGAGAGGCAGTGTCCCCCAGGTGTGTCCAGGTAGACAAAGATGGCAATGCTCACACTAAGGCATGCCCATCAAAGTCCCCTTTGGGAATGTGGTAGGTAGGGCCGACTGGCTACTCATTTACCTATGTTCCCTGACAATAACTGCTCCCTCATGCCTGGCTCACCTCTGCTCCTGGACTCCCTGGGGTGGGGGAGGCGGGGTGCACCTCTTCAGTAGCATCAAAATCCTACCCAACCTGCCAGGAGCCGCCTTCCACCTCCTGCTAATGGAGCCCGTCCCAGAATTTCCACATCTTTTGGAGGTGCCAATTTCCACCAAAGCCCGGCGCAGTCCCTTTCACACACCTCGTTGGCGCTTTCCCAGAAGCACACAGGCTCACCCCACACCTCTCTGTACACTCCACAGTGGTATCAACAGGCACAAAAATAGGCATCCCAGCAGCGGGAGGCTGGAAGGATGCTCAGGACCATGCGTGCTGTACACTGTGTCTCATGACAGCCAACACGTCCACTTCAAAAGGCGCATTCTCACCGGCTCTCTACTTCGATCACAAACTGCACAGAGCACAGCCTGAAGGGAGATGCCTGCCTGAGTCCCTCTTATCCCCCTCACTGCCCTGGGATGGGGCTTGAGCACAGGTTTTATGGGAAACTGGGCAGTGTACAAATAGGTGTATCACTGTCATCTCCCAGCACATACCCACAGGAGCACAGGAGACAAGACCCAGCCAAACACTTCTTACTTGGTCTTCTATAAACTTAAAGAAACACAAATTATCTCAAACATATATCAGAGAAAAAAATCAGAAACTATGATATGCAGAGGTGCATATATTTTAATGTCTCTATTCTTTTCTAAAATTCATTCATGTCCAGTTTTATGAGCTAAATAAAACCCTGTAGGGTTAGGGTGTGGCTCAGTGGCACAGCATGGGCCTAGCCCTAACCTAACCCTAAGGCCATGGTGCCATCCCCAGCCCTGAAGAAAGCACACAGAGCACAGGTTTTGAATTGCCGAAGAAGGCTCTTAGAATGCTTGGGTTTGTGAGGTTTTGTTTTCAGGGAGGATTTGAAAGGTCACTATGACATTATGAGCTTGAGAAATCACATTTGTAGCACATGAAATGCATGCATCATTTATTTTTCAGGCACAGAAAAAAATGCAACAGGTAGCAGGCTCTTTGTCCTGAAGTACGAAACCCGAATTGATAATCTCACTCACTCAGAAGCAGGTGTAGGCAAACCCTTTCCTCGGTTCCCACTTCCTTTCTAGAGCTCTCTTCTATCTTCCGTTACCTGTGAAGGAGTAACACAGAAGTAAGGCAGGACTGCCAACAAGCGCACAGCCCCGTGTGCCCTGGCCCCTCCATAGCAGGCCAGTGTCTGCATTAGTCAGTGCGGTCACCCCCCGTGTGAGGACCCTTCAGTCGATCTTGGGCCACACGTAGGGCAGTGTCTCCATCAGATTACAGCGCCCAGCAATGTTGTGGCCATTTTCACTTGCAGAAGTACATTTTGTGATGCTCATGCAGTGACAGCATTACCTGAGGACACAGTGTTCGGAATGCAGCCCTGTGAGGTAGATTCAGAGAGCAACCCTGTGAGGTGGCAGACAGCGTCTCGGCAGCTTCAAGGCTTACACTCTGTCCGGTGCTACAGTGAGACTCTTCCACATCCCTGCTCAAGAGTCAGCGCCATCTCAGGCTGACCGTGACTACAACATTGCCAGGGGATTTTGACGAGCAAGCCACCCTCTCGGCTGTCGAGACCACACCATCTCCTGCACCACGCTAGAGCACACCGAGCAGAAATGCAAGCATTTCTAGAAGTCAGGGCAGCTGAGCAAAATCTCACGCTGCCAAGTCTGCACGGACTTGGGGAAGAACTAGCTGGTTCGCGAAGGGCAAGAATGATGAGCTAATAACCAGATGCACAATGTCATTCAAGGTCAGTGAAGACAGTGAGCAGCTGACAGAGAGCTGGCTTTCCACCAGGGCCCTGGGTGGAGCTCCCAAGAACTACCACAAACCTGAGCCAATGCACAGCCCGCGCTGCCATCCTTCTACCATGTGCTGCTTGTACACTGCATATTTGAGCAGAAATAAGGAGCCAGGCACCGTGATGTGCACCTGCAGTCCCAGCTACCCAAAAGGCCGAAGCAGGAGGATCTCAAGTTTTGAAGCCAAACTTGGCAACTTACTGTGACCCTGTCTCAAAATACAGCAGTACCTGGGTTCACCAGCTTAATTCTTTTCCATGATTCTGTTTGCAAACTGAATTGGATAAGAACTGACTCAAATGGGAAGGTTAGATTTAATGTTGACCTGAAGGGAGAATTTGATTTGGTCCTCATCCAACTCGGTTTGCAACTAGAATTATGGAAAGAATTAAATTTATGAACCAAGGTAACAATGTAGAAAGGGAAAGCGCTGGGAATGTAGCCCAGTGGTAGAGCACTTGCTTAGCATGCACAGGGCCCTGGGTTCAGTATCCAAGGTGGAGGGAGGGAGGGAGACAGGAGGGAGGGCAGAGAGGGGAGGGAGGGGTTGAGATGAGAGAGGAAGGGAGGAAGAAGGGAGTGAGAGAGGAGTAAAAAAGAAAAGAACAGATCTGCAGGTCCCTTCCCTCCTAATTAATGCTAACAAACTAACTCTGGTTAAGTTTCCTCGGTTGTAAAATAAGAACTGTAAATTATTTACGAGGTTTCCTCCACATCAAAGCAATGGGAAGGGCTATTTTCCTGCAGATTTCTCTTGCAAATTCTAGTGGGAAATACTTGTCTAGAATTTACCTAAGAGTTTGTGGGAAGGAAGGAAGGAAGGAAGGAAGGAAGGAAGGAAGGGAGGGAGGGAGGGAGAGAGGGAAAAAAGGGAAGGAAGAAGGAGAGAGAGAGAGAGAGAGAGAGAGAGAGAGAGAGAGAGAGAGAGAGAGAGAGAGAGAGAGAGAGAGAGAGAGAGAGAGAGAGAGAGAGAGAGAGAGAGAGAGAGAGAGAGAGAAAGAGGGAGGGAGGGAGGAGGGGCCAGGGATATAGCTCAGCGGCACAAGTGCCTGCCTGGCAAGTGCAAGGTCATGAGTTGGACTCCTGGTACCAGGAAGAAAAAAAAATAGAACAGAGGGAGGGAGGACCGAGTGTCTCACAGCTGACTGAGCCTGGCACTACCCAAAGGGTAGAATATCTTTCCAGACCCTTGCAGTGATTAGCATTTCAACTCCAGAGAAATCCAAACTGTGCTGTAAGGAAAACAATGTGAAAAATCTCAGTTATGTTTTCAGAAGCCACTAAGCATGACAGCAGAATTGGAGTTTCATCCAGGTGTCTTTTCCTAGTTTAGCAGGCCTTGAATGATCCTGAGATGAAAGGCAGGAGCGACAGGGGCCACCACAGTGCCAGGCCAGGGTGTCCTCAGTACACATTCTAGTTCTCAGTACCAAAGCCATACCAACATCCAGCAGCACCTGTTCATACTGACGCAACATGTTCAATAACAGACTGTTAAGTCCTTTGAATCACCAGTTCCCAAGTGGCAGTGATTTTGCTCCCCAGGGAATGGGCATGGTTTAGTTGCCAGAACTGGGGAGGAATCCACTGGCATCTAATGGGCAGATGGTTGGTGGGCACCCTTGAAGGCCCAGCACAACCCCTTAGCAAAGACAGCTATTTGACACTGATGCCAGTATTACCCCAACCAAAGAGCCCTTTTTCTTTCTTTCTTTTTTATTTTATTTTTTTGCGGTACTGGGGATCGAACTCAGGACCTTGTGCTTGCCAGGCAGGCACTTATGCCACTGAGCTATATCCCCAGCCCCCAGGAGCCCTTTTTAAAAGCACACTAATGCTCTTACCATTTTACAGAGATACCTATGCGCTACGTATTTTCACTTCCCAATCCACTTTTACTCTTTTCAAAGTAATACATGAATGCAGCTTCTTAAAGATAAAATACACAAGTGAGTCTAAAGCCTCCTTTCCAAAAATTACAAGCAGTTGAGCTCCCTCAACCCAGCTCCCCAATTTTACTTCCTAAAGCAGCTGCTTTTAAATCCTAGAACTGCTGTTATTATCGCTGGTATTTTTTGGTAGTAACTTCCAAGTTTCTGAGTAACCTGCTCGCGCTACTAAAAATACTTTGTGGGAGGGAGTACATTTTGCAAAACCAACTTTCAATATAACCCATGAATCTTCTCACCCAGAGAAGAGTTTAATACTTAAAAATTTCTACAACCAATTCTATGCTTAACTTTTCACATTTTCCCATGCTTTTTTATGTAATTTTTTTGGTTAATTTTATACATATTATTTCGACAATGGAATGGGTACTGCTGAACAAGCAGTATGATATGATTAAGATTCGCTTCTTATTAAATTTTTGGATTTTTTTGAGGTTACTGGTTGCCTCTGTTTTTATTTCCTTAATTTTTCATTTATTTGACTAACAGTCCTGAGGGTTGAGCCCAGGGTCTTTACACTGAGTTATATACTCAGACCCCATTTTTGAATCACTATGTGATACATAAGGAGTGGACTTATCTTGGGGAACTGGCACGAAGACATATCACATCTTCATCCTTCTTACTACTTCCCCTTCAGTCTCCTGCAACTCACAGATCCTCTTCACATCTCCACAGAGTCTATCCTTTCCTTGGGCAATTCTTCCAAGTCCTTGGCACACTCTTAGATTCAATATCTCACAGTATCAGAAGCTCAGATACCACATTAGCTCTGTGTGCTTCTGCCTTCTAGCCTCTCCACACATCCCCCTTCTGGGTTTACTCCCTCTCTCTGGTGGGTTCACTAGAGAAATGAGGTGTGAGGACTGAGTTCCACTGACTTTCTAGACATGTACAAGCATTGCCATTCCATACCATGTAATCACTGGAGGAAAATCTTCCAAGTTCTGAGTGTAAATCATTTGCAAATGATTCTGACTTCCAGTGTTGCAGTTAAGAGATATGACACTATTCTAGTGACAGACAGCTCATACATGACTTTCTTGGAATCCAGGAAAGCAGTTAGGTGCTGCCTATATCTCCACTGCTGTAATACGGTGTTATCTTGGTTACTCTTCTCTCGTTGCTGAGACAAAATACCCAACACCCAAATTAAGAGGGAAAGGTTTATTTAGCTCACAGTTCGTGGAGGTTTCAGTCCATATTAGTCTGGCTCCAAGGCAGAGTGGCACATGGCAGAAGGCAACAGTTCATGGCAGTAGAAAACAGCAAAAGCAGCAAGAGCAAAAAGGAAGGAGCAGCAAAAAGAGGAAACCTCTTTCCCTGCCTTAAATTGTATGTAGGCTACCCTGGGGCAGGTATTGCTCTCACACCCATAATCGCAGTATTGGACTGTGGATCAAAAAAACCTCTAGAAGCCACCTCATGACTACATGAGGCTTTGGAGGGGACATACAGACCATAACAGGTGTGATAATAAGCTTTGAAGTTGTAACATTTTTTATTCATTCTTCTAATCAATTTCTGTGAAATTTCTCTCTTCTATAGATTTAAGAATTTGTGCAAACAATTTGTAATAGCTAAAATGTGGAAGCAACCCAAGTGCCCATCCACAGAAGACTGGATTAAAAAATTGTGGCATTTTTATACAATGGAATATTATTCAGCTATAAAGAAAGACAATTTTGGGAACTTTGTAGGCAAGTGGACAAAACTGGAGTCCATACTCATAAGTGAAATAAATCAGCGATACATGTGCAGGCA
>PVLD010005911.1:0-106301 GCA_004027595.1 Dinomys branickii | reverse complement strand
TCATCTGTGTAACCTGAGTAACAAAGATGAAGGTAACATTATGTAGGACAGCATCCAGAGCTAATTCCCTTCTATGTTCTCTATAATTCTGTATTTCCTCAGTCGTTTTTGCATTAGCAGAAATGAAGATAACTTTATATTATACAGCATCCAGTGCAAATTCCCTACTATCTTATCTATAATTTGGTATTTCCTTTAACGTTTTTGTGTTAACTAATGTGAAGATAACTGTGTAATACAACATCCAGTTCTAATTCCCTACTATATTCTGTATAACTTTGTATTTTCTGTATTGTTTATGGCTTTTCTGGTTCATATGTCTCCATTGTTTTGTCTTTAAAATAAAATTAAAAAAAAAAAAAGAGGGACAGCACTATCCTGGCTGGGCAAATTGCAGCCACTATGGAGTCCACAGTGCCCAGGGCTTCATGGGACACTAGAGGATACATGGCCTCATTCATGCAGAAATTGTGCCTTGGGCACACTTTGTGGGATGGACCCTGTCCTAGGGATACAGTGCAGTCATGAGAATGCAGATTCACCAGCCACTTCTCCTGTGGACCCACAGTATAGCAAGGATGGGAGAGCAGGTAATAAGGAAATAGTAATACACTGCATGTAGGTAGTCAGTTAGGCACTGTGGTGGCTGGTGGAGGCAGTAATGTGAGGTGATAAGCACATTCCAGGCAGAAGGAAGAGTTGGACAAAGGTGAGCACAGAAAGAGCAGTGACCTGCTGAATAGGGGGCAGGGTGGTCCAAATGGAGGCTGGAAAGCCAGATTAGTACCCACACCAGGGCCGACCTGATAGCCATGCGATAGAGCCTAGATTTTATTGCAGGTGGAAACGGAGGCCCTGGGCAGGGGTTGAGTAGGAGAACACTGAATAATTGTGGAGTAAAATGTCCCTCGTTTGCAGCTGTGCAGGCAAGAGATGACCTGAATCAGGGTGGGGACAAGATGCGGGCACAGGCACAGGGAGGTATGTGGTTGTGGTATGCCTTGAAGACAGCAGCAAGAAGGATTTCAGACCCTTAAGGGAAGGAAAGGGGGAACAGACCCAAAGAAGCAGCGGTGATCCAGCTGTCTGAGGGCGGCAGAGGCCCCAGATGGTGTTCAGTGCTGGTACTTGGCGCAGAAAGGGCAAAGCTGATAGCTTTTGAGCAGAGGCCTGTTTTGAGCCATCCCTCCAATTTATCTGAGCATTGGGTTAATGCTCTTTAATCTCCTCTTTCAGTGTCCCACCAGCTGGGCCAGAGCTGGATCGGAAAGCTCTTCACATTACCAAGGAAACACAAGGCAGTTGTCTGCATCCCTGTTTTTAGCCTTGCCTACGGGTCAGGGCACACTCCTGGGGTGGGGGGGCTCCTTGGCTCCTGGGCAGAGGCCAGTTCCTGCCCTGGGTGAGAATGCGCAAGTGGACACACTCTTGCCTCCTCATACCCTGCCCCATTGTGCTGGCCTTTCCCCTTCTCTGAGGACTGACTCAGGCTCATCCTTAGAGATGGCAACACCACAGTCTTTTCTGACAGCTCCTCCTGTCCCAGCCTCTCCTCTTGGTGCCCAGAGCCTCTGATTAATACAATAATTGCCCTTTTACTTGACAGTCATGCTGCATGAGCTGGTGATTTCCTTGAGGGCAAGGACCACATCTCACTTATGTTCCCAGCCCCAACTCCGGGGGCCGCAGTTACTGCCTGAATGGAATCAGCAAAATGAATTTATTGTTGATCACAGCAGTAGCAGACTGGGATAGAAATTTGGCTTTTCCAGAGTCTTCTGGCTTCCCTACCACGACAAACTGCCCTTCATGCAGTAGCAGAACAATGATAACAGACTCTAACTTTACCTTCGTTTCCCTGATTAGGAAAGCCTCGTTTTGAGTTAAGGTAGTAAATGAGGTGCTGTGACTGTTCCTTGAATAAAGACCAAAATTAGCTTGAGCTGAAGTGATAAGTATTTTACTTTTATGTCATGTTTGGCATTATGTTCAAAGCTGAATATATTAGATGTTCCTATAGTACAGGCTTGGTGTTGGGCTAACATTCAAATATGCTCACGTTAATGGAAAAAGTCTGGAGGCTTTAATCACAGCTTGTGATTCAGCATGATTGACAGTGTTTCTGTCTTTTAAAGTCTCTATTTTTCATGTGAAATGAATGACTCCTTTTTCATTTTGCTCCTATAATAGGAAATGTTCTCATTGTGGAAGGAAATCTTTACAAGCAGCCCATTAAATAGTCAAGTGCCACTGCTGTGTCGGAGTGGAGTTATCATCTATGGGGAGCACCGGCTCATAGGGTGTACAATACTGAGTGTGCTTTCCTGGATTGTGGTGCTGAGAGGCCATTTGTTCATTGTTTGGGGAGACAAGCATTCAACATCGTTGTCCTTCCTTCTCCAAACCCTTTGTTTGCACTTTAGTTTTGCCTCTTCTTCACATCAGCTCTGGAAAGTGCAAGAGGACCTGGTGGGAAGCATCTCAGGGCGTGTCGCTGAGTCCAGCCTGGGAGATGAAGGCAGGCAGTAGGTCTAGAGGCAGCCTGCAGAGCTGCCTTAAGCCAGGGAGTCTTTACTCAGTGTCACTTGATCTTATTTCTCTTACTGTTTTTCTGTTTTGCATGGCTCAGCTTTCTTGGTTCTCCAGTTCTCAGGGTGAGACATGATCACTGCTACCAGCTCCCAACTTTACATGCTGCAGATGAGACATCAGACAGAATGTAACTTCCCTCTCCATTCAAATGCAGTGTTTTCCAGTGTTTCCTAGTCCCCAGGGAGGAGGAGTGGGCTATCACATGGAACTTCCGCTGCAAACCTCTGATTGGGGTGAGGGTTGCTCCATTGCCAGAAAAGTGTCGTAAGTAACAGATGATCCAAGAGGTTTGTCGCATGGATAACAGGAGCCCAGATTCACTCCACAAATGGATAAAAAGCTCAGAAACTTCTTTGATGAAACTCACGTTCTAACAATGAAATCTGAAAGTAGTAATGAAAAAGAGACTATAGAGACAGAGAACTTGTATTTCTAATTATGTGGAGCTGCAGCCAGGCGTAAGTCCCAGACACTTTCTACCTCACTCTTGGAGCTTATGCTGCTGAGTTATCTTGAGGATGCCATTCCCCCAAACCTGGTTCCCTTTTCCCTCCTCACATGTGTTCCTCTCCAGGTATTGTCTGCCATGGATCTGGAGCCTCTAGCCTCACTGTTGGAGCTGCTTACTCTTAAAAATATTGTTTCTCTATATCTCATGGTTATAGCATTGAGGCTCAGAGAGGCTGAGAAATTTGCTAAGGTCAGAAAGGAGGGAGAAATGGCATTCACATAGTCCTATTGCTATAATATTATTTCATCAGCCCACACTGTCCATCCACATAGAAGCGCATCTCAAGACCAGGTTGTCGGTAAAGACAAAAAGAGAGACAGTGACAAAGAAAATGGTTTGTAATGAGAAGAGTAAAGACGCATGGCTGGGTCAGTGTCTCGCCCTCAGCCCAGGTGTGCTGGGGCAGGCTATTGAGTTACCAAGCCTGAAGGGAATGCCCAGGGATGGCTTGTGAGAGATAAGGTTTATTAAGAGATTAACGAAAAAGGGATAGTGTTAATTGGGATGTACTAGCAGAAAAGGACAGTCTGGTGGTGGCGAGCTGATCAGGACAGGTGCCAGAAGGTCCAGAGATGGTGGGAGGGATGGAGAATTCTCCAGAGTGAATCTGAACCATCCAGTGGAGATTGCTGGATTACAACACTGCATGGTAGTTTTCCACACTCAGTTATTGTAGGGAGAGGGTTTTATAGGTTGAACTACATGGCAGTGACATCAATGCTTGTTTTATCCTATTGTATGACCAGGAACTTAGCAGTCCAAGGAACTTAGCATGCAGGCAGGAAGGCAGTTTCTACAGATGACACTAGTTTGCCCAGTTGCCAGTGCCCTCAGGCAATTCTTACCTGGACATTCTGGTCCCTGCCCACTTATAATGTCCCCTCAACTTGGCAAGAGTCTTGGGAAGACAAAAGGGTGCTAAATGTCCTAGTTTTTCTCAGGGATGATGTACTCCACCTGTTCTGTGCTTGAATGCCCTTATAATCTTATCAAACTCATTTTCTGCAATGTCCTTCAAGCAGCACATCAAGATGTACAGTGCAGCTAAATCCCTCAATAACAGGACAAAGAGGAACTGATCATAATAATCTCAATTATTCAAGCGTACAAACTGAATAAAACATTTCCCCAGGTAGCAGAAAGCAATGGCTACTAATTAAAAATAAGATCAAAACTAAGTATATCTGTAGCATAATGTGGGTCCATTATATATACAAAGCCATATATATAATTTTGTCTTGTAAGACCACAGTTGCCCCTTTGTGTTGCATTTAGCTGCTGCAGACCATCAAATACAGTACACTCTAGCAGTGGTTGAATTATGTTTGTTTGTTTCCATGCAAATGAAGGACATGTATTTGGTATCATCAAAAGAAGGTGGATTGAATTCAAACTCAGAGAGCCGTTGTCCAGCTGTGTCCACAAGCAGAGATTACTCCTCCAGCTTCACATTTCTTTCTGTTGCATCAGTGCAGCTGGTTGTATCTGTCAGGGGAGGACAGTAGAGGAGGACAAAGACAGCTCACTGTACACTCCACAATCAGTGTTAGTTATTTTCCTGGATTATCACCACACACCAAGCTTTGTATTGTCTTTGGGCCATAAAAGTGCTTTTGGTGTGAATATTTCAAGATGTGGATTCTCCAGTGGCAGATCTGTTGGATCAGGATCAAATTGACTCAGGATACATTTATGGTATTCCTTGTGATAATTATTATCAGGCACTCATGCATATGAACCCTTTCTTCATAACCTCCTGGCTTTCATTCTTGGGAGGGCTGACATAAGGGACTCTGTCCTGATTTTGACAACTCTCATGTTTTTCTTATACCCCCCTCTTGTTTGAACACCTCTCAGAAGGCATTGCTGAGAAATCATCCAGTAGTCATGTTGTGTTCTCTGTTTGTTCCTCCTTTCTGGAATGTTGCTCTGGTTGTTGATCTTATCTGTTCCCATGTTAGAGAGGAAGTGGCTGACAGTTAAGAGTTGGTGTCATATAATTTTAGCCACATTTAAGCAACAAAGAGGTTAGAAGGAATAGCTCTTAGGCTAAGCTCAGCTAGAGTCCACTGCTAGATTTAATTTTATCTGTTCTTGTAAGGGATGGCTAATATCTCAAAACATGGAATCAGAATTCTGTGATAGGTGTTATAGGACTTTAAAGGGATAATAGTCACCAAGTTTTTAAGGAAACTAAAACCAAAACCAATAAGCGCAAGACAAAGTCAGTTTGTATAATAGTTTTGCAACAAGACAGTTTTTTGTTATCCTAATTTTTGCCATTCATGACCAAAGAAAAAATTTGTCTACAGTACTTGTTAGAGTCTCTTCGTTAATTTATGAATGCTTCAGAGGAGAATCAGACCTGTGGGTGGCATAAGACTTGAAATAGCAATAGCTAGAATTTTGGTGAGAATTTAGCAATTGATGAGATGGTTTCGATTATTTTATTTTGTGCAACATTTTAAGATAATTTTTATGACTGACCACACTCTGTCAAGACCAGTTGGCTCTCCTTTGCTTACAGATATATTGTCCAGGTGACGAATAGCTAGCACTTTTAATTATCAGAGTGACACTGCTTTTAACAGTTCTACACACAGATTTGTAACACTGGGGAAAAAAAAGACTAGCCTCAGACTTTTTACAAGTTTAAGAAATGGTGCTATTGACCACAGATAGACTTGTTAGCTGATGTGTTAGTAAATGCATAGTCAGTCAAAGTAAACATGTAGGCCAGGTTTTACATAGCAGGAATGTCTTAATGGTCGGGTTTTCCCCCAAGTAACCAGAAACTAATAAGCTCAGCAGAAAATATGAGGAATTACCTTGATAAGATCTTTGTTTCCCACACCAGTACTTGTAAATTTTATTCAGAGAATATTGATTTTAAGCATAGATGGTTAGATTCTGGTTTCACATTGTGTGCAAGGGTTGATTTTGGGAAAACTCTTATTGTTTAAGAAAACTCAAATCATCTTTTAATTATGACTAACAGCATACACATTTTCTTTCACAAGTTTTGTCTTCCAGAAGCCTGACTCAACTTAATGTAACCATCTAACTTTTCCCTCCTTACCTGTTCTTTTTTCTTTGGAACACGCAGCCATTTTACTCAGGGCAAGAATCTTATTTTACCATACAAAATCCTTCCTCCCAAAAACACATCCTCACATTTCTGACTCTCTACGTTCCCTCTCTTCTACTTAATGGTTCCTTTCTGTTGCATGCCTGCAGCTGCTTGGATTTTAAAAAGACCTTTTGTCATTTTTCCTCCTTTGAGCCTCAGAAACATTACATTCCAGATAGGGTTGGAAAATCTTCAAGCCTTTACTGACCTTGAATGACAAAAACTATCCTAGCACAAGCAGAGAGCGGCAGAAGAGCAAAGTAACCCTGCAACTGCAGTTTAAGAGCTATTTCAAAGCCATTCACAAGAAATGTTTCAGACATTGTCTTAAGTTACGATCTTCATCGCTGGGACACAAAACCCAATGCTCACAATTGAAAAGGAGAAATGTTTGTTTTGGCTTTGTTTGTAGGGGTTTCAGCCCATTGTCTGCTGGCTCCAAGGCAGAATGGAATAACAGAGAAAAAGTGCCTTCATAGCTTGACAGCAGAAAGCAGAGAGAGAGAGAGAGACACAGAGAGAGAGAGAGAGAGGAGAGAGATCAAGGGAGATGGGAGGGAGTTAAAGGTCTCCAGGCCTCACCCCTCAGTGACCCACCTTCTCTGGCCAGGCTTTCCAACATCACATTTAGCTATAACCTCATCAGGGGACCAATCCACTGATAAATATCATGCCTCTAGGATCCAGTCGCCTTCCTAAAAGCCTCACCTATGAGCACATGAGGCTTTGGCAGTACATCTAGATATAAACCATAACACACATCAACTAAACAAAGAACCAACCTAAATGATACAATTCAAAAGCACATGTTGTGATCAGTTGAGATGTGCTTCATTGGGGTCTGGTCAACTCCTCATAGGCTGCCAAGAAGGCTTGTTACCCTCTCCTGATAACGGGAGACAGGAGTCAACTCCACAGCCTAGCAACAGCCATGAGCCAGCACAAACTGGATGTGACCTGAGAGCCACTTCTTCCACATGCATTTGGTTCTGAAGCCTGTCTTATTGTCCAATTGGCTTGGGATCAGGCTCCAGCTTGAGTCCTGTCTGGTGGTCCAGACCCTCGGCCTCCATCTCCATTTTCCTGGAGGCACCCTCTCCCCAGCACTGTCACTTTAACAGGTTCATCCCAATTTTCATCTCTCCTGCAATTATTTGGCATGGGTTTGAGCTTGGAGCTTAGCCTCTGCTGTCAGGAGGAGATGCTACCATGTGATTGCTGTGATCTTACAGAGCTCTTGTTTGTTTAAATCACAGTGATTGCTACCAACAATACTTTCTCTAATTTTGGGGGCCGTTTTTAGAGTCTCCCTGCATGCATGCAGTGATTTCCAAACATCCACAATAGCCACCCCCACACACCCGAAAGTAGATGGCCATGCCAGGATTTCTCTGATACATTTTATCCTTCTTTTAGTCATCCCTAGCTCACTAGTGGTCTTGTCCACAGCCCAAAGGGCTGGGGCAGTGGAATAGGTTGCTGAGAAACCAAAGAAAATGCACATAGACAGTTTATGAGAGACATGGTTTATTATAATATTAACAGAAAACGATAAGGTTTACTTAGTCTTATAGACTTACTAGCAGAAAACTCTAGAGTCCTGTGGTGGCAGGCTAGAGAGGACAGTTTCCAGGAGGCCCTAGGAGCCATGAGCTGGACAGGGAAATAGACAGAACTTCAAGTGTCCAGTGGTGGTCACTGTACTGCAGCACTCTACAGTGCCCTGCTCCACATTCAGTTATTGCTGGGATGTGGCTTTGTAGATTAAACTCCATAGCAATGGCATAATTAGCTTGCTTTGTCCCGTTGTAGGGCCAGCATTCTGAGAAACCACTGACTCAGCATAGCAAATGAGCAGGAAGGCAATTTCTGCAGAAAACAGTAGTTTTCCCAGTTCCTAGTGTCTCTCAGATTATTCTTATCCAGACATTCTGTCCCTGTTCGTAATGTGCTCTTGACTTGGCAACAGTCTTAGCAACACAAAAGAGTCATTTCAGTGACATGGTGCTAAATGCTCTAGTTATTTTGGGGATGATTCTACCAGGTATCTCCTGGATTCCTAGGTGCTAGGACCTCATCCTGGCTAAGAGCCCCTTTCCATGCCTTGAGTGAACTCACGCCCTGCACATCATCCCGTGAATTTTCAGGGGTCTGCTGCCCCCCTTGTCTCCTTGCTGCACATGTTCTTGGGCCTGGGGGTGCCTTGTCCATCCAGCATAGAATCAGCCCAGACGTGGAGACACATTCCTGCAGTTAGGGAACCCCCTGGCCCTAGGTGAATCCTGTGCACATGAAGCTTTCACTCATATGAATGTAGCAGCCATACAGATGATCTAAATGTGAATTAGTCACTGTCACACTTACGTTATCCTATGGTCATCTGATCACATTTCCAGTTACTCTGCATTTTACAGAGTCCTCTCATATCTCACCATGTCCAAAGATCTCTTAGATCTAAAGATCTCTTTAGATCTCTTTCCTACTCTGTCTTGAGTTTCAGGGTGTTTTAGTCCATTTTGTGCTTCTATAACAGAATTCCATAGATAGGGTAATTTACTGTGATCAGAAGTATATTGGTTCACAGCTTGTGGTGGATTATCTAATGGTCAAATTGTAGCACCCAGCTGAACTGAATCATCATGGTGTTGGGTATGGAAAGCTCACCTGAGGATTGTTGCCAACAGCATTAAGAGAACCAGAGGAGAAGATGGTGAGCTGTCGATTCTCTTGGAGAAGCTTCTCATGCTGGTTTTGCTGATATGAACTCAGTTGTTCTCATGGTTGGAGGAGCTTAGGACCTTGTTGTGGCTGAGAATGGCCATGGTACTTTTTGAGGGAGCTCTGAGTCTTACATTAAGTGTTGCTTTCTGGCTGAGGTGCAGATCCCTCGGCCTACTGGCACAAATCTTTTATCCTGCTGGTGTAGACTTTTTAGCTTCCACCACTGACCTTTGGGCCTTCCCACTGCAGATCCTTGATACAGACTTGTATAAGACATTGTTGTGGGTCCTAGGTCTTCAGTTGGACTTGTGCAGGACTTTGGCATGGGATCCAGACCCTCAGCTAGATTCTTTGGGTCTTTAGTGTGTGGACAGATCTCTTGCACTCTTCTGCATTTGACTCTTTGGTGAATATTATAAAATAATCTTATAAATTATGTGTCCTGTATTCAATCTATTCCTTTGTAAACCCTGACTACAACATAGTCTAGCGACTAGGAAGGCCAAGATCAAGGGGCTGCATCTGATGAGAACTTTGTATTGCATCGTTTCATGGCAGACAAAGAAAGGGTCAGAGAAGGCCTGGTTCATTCTTTTATAATCACACTAATCTCACTGTGAGGGTGGAGAGCTTATGGCCTAATCACCTCTTAATCCTATCACATTGCTAATTAAATTTCAACATGAATTTTGAAGGGGACAAACATTCAAACTATAGCACAGGGTAAAACATAAAAGTCCTTCCATTTTCTCGTGCCAAAGAGCTCTGTTAGATGCAGATCCTTTTGCTATTTCCGTGCACTGTTTGGACTCTGGGTCAAAGCAAAGCTTTCGTCCATAGAAAGCTCCCTCTTTTTTCTGCTCCAGGGACTACTGCCTCCGTTAGCGTTGGGTCTGGGCTTGTTTGCCCAGCTGTAGCTGTTGCCAGGATGCGCAGCTGCTCACCTCAGTGTCCAGTGTGAGAAGTCATTCTCTGGCGTCTCCAGCCTGCTAGTCCTTGTCTGGAGCTGCCAGAACTGCCTGCTTGAGGTCTGAGGGAAGGTGTTTCCTCCATAAGATAAGGAACCAAGGAGAGGTAGCAGGACTGAGGAAAGGTGTGAAAGGGGGCGCTAAGGGCACATTTTTGTGAGGGGAAGTGGGGGAAGGGACACAAGGGCTCTGCTAGCTCGGAGAGTCCCGTGGTGTATTCAGGGGACAGTGGTAGGACTTGTCTACCTTTTGGTTGTGCAGGGAGTCAGTTCGTGGACATTTATACGTCCTCGGCCCCAAGCAGTTAGTATAGGTAAATCCTTACTGAATGAACGAATGAGCACAGGTTTTGCCAACTGTGAAAGGGACTCAGGGCAGGAGGGAACAGTAGGTTCAGAGGTCAGTTTAGAGTTCCTGCAATCCTGGGCTGCAGACATCCACCTTCAGGTCTGCTCTGGGTTCAGAGAGTGCTCCTTCCATTTCATCATGCAGTCCCTGACTGAATCCACGAGGCCTGCTGTACTATGGCCTACCAGCCTTCCGGGGCCTTGTGGGAGGAGTTTGCTTGCTTTATTTACCTTTGCTTCTCCAGCCCAGTACACACATGGCTTCAGGAGCTGGTGACATGTGTCTAGAAGAGAACCTTTCAAATAGAGGACATCGAGACCATAGGGTGGCGCCATTGTTCCAGCCAAAGAGCACATAGCTTGAGAAGGGAGGGCATTAGACGTTGCTTTTGAATCCAAACTCCCTGGATTTATCTGTTAGGCTCTAATCTCAATGCAGCGATATGTTCTCATCTCATAACATGGGGATTAACAACACTACTGTAGTTAATTTGAATGAGGAAAATCTGTTTCAGAAAGCGAAATTCCAAGCCTGTCTTTTCCTGCAGGTGGCTAAGAAGGGCCTAGCGTGTTGGTAGGGACATATTTCTTACAAAGTGGCAGAAAGCTGCAGGCTAGTCTGCCCACGCAACAGCTCATGCTGAGCCCATTTACAGACCCGTGGAGTATGCCCAGCAGTCCTACCCCTGTGCACCATCTCGGTAGCTTCACAAAGGCAGCGGGGACAAGTATATGAAGAGTCCCCAACCTGAATTTTCGTCACTCCTTCCCCAGCGCCTTTTGCACCAAGCTCAGTACTCTTCCCCAGGTGTCCCTGTCCGCTCCTTTCTCCAAGAGCCAGTTCTCAGAAGGGCCTTTTGTGCACCTCCTGCCTCAAGATCAACACCTCTAAACTTTGGATTCTCTTTGACCAGGGGACACTGAGTAAGATGACTGTGACCTGTGTTTTCTGGACCTGTTTTTTTCTTGACTATTCATTGCAGTGGAGGTTTTCTTGGGGTTAAACTCCATTCCTTGAGTGTGTGGTATTTCCTATACATAGCAGGTCCTCATAGGTATTTATGGATGTTGGAGAGCACAGTAAAACACATTGCTCCATATTCAAAGGGCTGGGCGGTGTTTAATAGCAAAACATAAAAAGGAAGTGTATGTGGGTCATTACTCTTGTTCTCAGACAACTATAGATGATGACTTTAGATCATAATCTATAAACTAGCAGCATGACTTTGTGTTAATATTATTATTAGAAATAACATTAACAATAGGCATGTTTATTGTGTCTGATATATAGTAGTCATTGTGCCATGCATTTTACATACATACTTTGTCTAGTTTTCCCAACAACCCTGGGAGGTGTTATTTCCAATTTCCATATGGAGAGAAGTGAGATTCAGGATTAAATAACCCACTCAAGTTTCTAAGTTGGTGCTGTCTGAACTCTGTGGGATTAAAAAACCCAAGCTGCTTTCCTGGACACATGACTACAGGGACTAGACCCCACAGTGGGGTCTGGGCTCCTACAGCAATGCTCTGAAATCAGATCTGACCCATGAAGGGCCAAGGGGTTTGCAGTGTGACTGAAGGAGCAGCAGTCTGGGGGTGGCAAAAAGCAAGCATCTTGGAAATCTGGATTGAAGTGATTTCCTTTCATTCTTCCTCAGTAAGAGTCAAGCAAGGTCTAACCTACAATGGACTTGTGCAGCAGAACGTGTGTGAGGAAGGTGTGGTGTGGCTTATTTGGTTGACCCGAGAGACTTCTCTGTTCTAAAATATCTCCCTCTCTGACCTGTTATGGTGCCTCAAGTGTCGCTATTAATCCTTACTTTCTTTGAGTTTAAACTTTCTCAGTCTTTCAGCATCTTCCCTGATCTGTCAGATTCAGCAAGGAGTGCGTTGAGAGACATCTGGAAGAGGGACAGGTATATGGAAGTGGCAGGCAGAGAAAAGGAGAATCAAGCTTTTGGTTTTGGACAGCAAAGTCTTCAGGACCCTGTTTTTCTTTTTTCTTTTTTGGCGGTACTGGGGACTAAACTCAGGACCCTGCGCTTGCTAGGCAGGCGCTTATTCCACTGAGCTATATCCCCAGCCCTACTGGACTCTTGTTTTTCACCCATTCTGTATGCCTGGTCTCCCTGCAGCTGGGGTCCTGATGCCCTGGTGCATTCAGCAAACATGGCAGGAGCTGTTTACAACAAGAGATGGAAGACGGAAAAGTCTTCAGCCAATTTCTTACCCAGCTGGAGATACTGACAATGAAAATGTGTTTTCCAGGGAAGAAAATCTCTGGCTTGACACTGAATATTTCCTTGGTGAGGAAAAAGAGCTAAAAGGGCCTCATCCACTCCCAGCATGAGCAGGAGGAAGCTCCCTGTCACTTTTCTGTAAGGACACGATCTTTCATCGTACTATTAAAAATTAGGCTGGGTCTGCGAGCCCTCAGAAGAGTAAATTACTCGTATCCTTCTCTCCTGAGAACAAATCAATGTGGAAAAAAGGAAGCAAAGGACTGAAGGGTGAGGATACCAAGCATCTGAAGAGAGCAGGAGAATGGCAAGGCCAGCTGCAGCGTCTGGAATATCTGCGCTTTTGGGGATTTATTTAATGAGCATGTGGTGAGTTGGCCTCCTTTGTACAGGTCTGTAGTGTGCTCGTGATTTCCCAGGATAGGACTGTGAATATTTAGGAGCTTTCTCAGTTGCTTTCCTTGAGTAGCTCCAAATTTGGGTGGCTTTGGTTTCAGAAAGTCATGTAGAATTTCTTTGAACTGGACTGAAGAATAACGGCATTCAAAATGTCCTAATTGCTAGAACCCATGATACCTTATGTGGGAAAAGGGCCGGTGCAGATGAGTTAAGTATCTTGAGTTAGGAAGTTTATCCTGGTGGCCACTAAGTGTAATCACCGTTTCCATACAGGAAGAAGGGTAAAAAGGGAGAACAGAAGAAGGCCATGAGATGTAAGCAGAAGCAGAGTCAGAAGATGCTGACTTTGAAGATAGAGGAAAGGACCAGGACCCAAGGAAACAGCTACAGAAGCTGGACAAGGCAGAAAACAGATTCTTTCCTAGAGCTCTGGAGACAGTGTGACCCTGCCAGGATTTTGAGTTCAGCCAGTGAAATCATTGTTGAATTCTGACTCCTAGAACTATTGGAAGTACATGTGTGTTGCTGTAAAGCCATCAAGTTTGTAGAAATTTGTTAACAGCAGCAATAGCTAATATATGGGCCAAGGCACTAATTTTCATCCCTGGGTTCCTGGTCTATAAGGAACTTTCACGTTAAGAGCTATTTTGGTCAGGTTCTTCAGAAAGACAGAGAGAGAGTTGAGAATGGATTTATTAGGGGGATTAGCCCATTCAATTATGGAGACTGAGACATCCCACCATAAGCCATTTGCAGGCTGGGGAATTGGGGGATCTGGTTATGTGGCTCGGTCTAAGTCCAGAGGCGGTAGAACCAGGAAAGCTGATGGTGTAACTCTAAGTCCTAGGCAAAGGCCTGACAGGCCAGGGTTCAGGGCCAAAGGCCAGAGAACCTGGAATTCTGATATCAAAGGCAGGAGAATAAGGTGTCCCCAGAGGGCAGTGGGGGGGGATTAATCTTCTTCCCCCTTTTTGTTCTCTCTAGGCCTCCAGCTGATTGGGTGATGCTTGTCCATATTGAAAACAGATCTTCGCCACTCATTCTACCAACTCACAGTCCAACCTCCTGTGGAAACACCCTCAAAAACACACCCGGGACCCCCATCATTGCAATTAAAATCAAAACCACCTAATCCAGTCAGGGACACTCCAATTCAATCAGCATGGGGGGTGCGATGAGCCCCACAGGCATTTTGAATGCTGGCTGTGCACAGTATTCCTCCTTCTCCACTTAATCAGCCGTTGTCAGAAGCAATGGGCAACAAACTTGTTTTATGCTCAGAGAAACCTAAGTTCATGTCCTGGTGCTTTCGTGGATGGACCTTGAGAGTGTCACCCAAACTCTTGGCTTCCGTGGCCCTTGTGAACAGTAAATGAAATAAGGGTTGTGACAAAGTCACGGCTAGCTCCGTGCTCAGCCCATTCATTGTAATTTCCTTTTTTTCTCCCCAGAGATACACAGAATATCAATTTTTTTTGTCAACTAGAGAGATAGTTGAGAATTAGTTAATAAAAAAACCTGCAAGTCTAGACTATTTTTTTAAAAATCCCAACAATTTCATATTAGAGATAAACTGGTTGAATATGGTAACCTGCCTAGCTAGGGTCAAATTATAGTTCAGAGGATGACCATAGTCTGGTTTGCCGGTTGAGTGCTCTGTACCATTAGCAAGATGTACTGATACGATCTAATATTCCTTTTCTGTGTACCAGTGACCACAACATAGGACTCATTCTTTGTCCTTCAGCTTTCTTCCCTCCTATGGGTGGGAGGGGACAGAGCCAGTAATTAGGTACAGAAGAGAAATGAGAAGGTGATTGTTCTGAAATAAGTTTGGCATGGACTTTATTGACAGTAGGTAAGAAGACTGGATTCTTAGTGATGTAATCTACTGTAGCATATGGAATAATGGTGTCTAAAATGGAGCCCTGATGATCCTGAGAGGACAAAGCCTTCATTTTTCTTGATTATAGATGATTTCCTTTATGCAGACCAAAAAATAAAAATAAAAAAGGAGAAGAAGAAAGAAAATAAAAAGAAAAATCCCTAACTCTGTAGTATCTAAATTGGTGTGCTTAGCATGCATGCATGCTCATGAGTGAGGGAGTGTGGGTAAGTGTGTGTGTGCCTTGGCCCATGAGACCTGGCATTTGTACCAGGTTCTCTGTTGGCTTGGATCAAGAAGTTTCAGAAAGCAGAGCCAAAATGAAGGTTTTTCATGCAGCTCAGGTGTTTCGGTAAGGAATTGCAGGGAGCAAAAATGGTGGACTGATAGAAGGGAAACAGGAGGTGGGAGAGGCAGCCCAAGGGTGTGTCATCAGACTGGTCACTGGTGGGTTTCACCCTGTGGGAGCCTTCTGTGTCCTTCTCCACTGTGTTTCTTAGAATGGCCTACTTACAGGATGGGAGAAGGAGGCATTATTTAAGGCATCAGTAACCTTCACCTTTCTAAGTTAGTTCATGTCTCAGAGTGGATGTTGAGTCGGGATGTGGACTGTCCCTCAAAGAACCTTAAAGGTGTGGACCAGGGAAGAGATATTGGGGGGTGGTGGACACTTTAGGGAGTATAGCCAAATGGCAGGTCACTAGAGCACTGTGGGTATGCCTTGGGGAGAACTGTGGCAACTTAGTCTTGTCCTCTGCCTCCCTTTTCCTTCCTGGTTCTGGATATGAGGAGTTTTACCTACTATGTGCTTCTCACCATTGCCATCTCACACCCCCACCAGAGCCCCAGATCAATGGAGCCACCCAGTCTTGGAGTGGGACCTCTAAAACCATGAGGCAGAATAACTTTTTCTTCATAGATCATTAATGAGATGTGATTGAAAAGTATGGTTAATATTTTAAAATTATTGCTATAAAAGACACACTGTCATTAACCCCCTCAAAGTACTTCTTGCTTCCAAAGCACTTATTTGTTCATTATGTCACTTTCAGAAACCATCCAGGAAGTCCTCTTTCGTGAGTGTCTTTAGTTGTGAAATGGCCACTTTGATGTCCTGAATAAATTCAAAATAGTTACCCTTCGTGCTCATTTGACTTTGGGGAAGAGCCAGAAATTTCACAGTACCAGATCCAGCAAATAAGGTAGACGAGGACACTCTGTCATGTTTTTATTTCATAGAAATTATCGTAAACATTTTGAATCAGTTCAGGACATCCAGGCAGCCATTAAAAGACAAGAAAGAGGACTTCTAGAACTGCTTCAGAAAGCGGCAAGAAGAGCATGTTAAGTGTGTTCAAAATATGGGGAGTGTTCTTCAGGGGATTAGTGGAAATGTGTCTTTTAGTGAATTTAAAACATTTTAAAGAATTTAAACCTTCACTGTAACATTTGATCGTGCCTCCTAGCTCTGGTATTTCTTTACCATAACATGATGACTAGTAGAGTGTCTGGACATGATGCATGGGCATTTCATGGGTGGAGAAGTCAGGGAAAAAAAAGAGAGAAAGACTGAGAGACCAAGCAGCTAGAAAGGGAGGGTAAGAGCTGTCTGGAGTATGTTTTCTTGCAGTAACTTCAGTGAATAAAAAGGAAGGCGAACAGGATGTGAAATGAGACATAGGACATGTCTGATACATCCTCTTACTGGAACTTTTTTTTTTTTTTTACTACTCAAACCTCTGTTCTGTGATTTATTAAAAGTATCTTCCATGCAGTAAAGACCATTAGAGACCTGATGCATTTTGTCCAAGCCCAGGGAACTGTTTAGGACCTTTCCAAACTAAGTGTCATATCAAAAGCGTGACGCTGACCCAGGATCTCTGATTCATCATAAGCTTCACTAGACAAAGACAGGAGGACATGAACATAATGTGAATTCCTGTCATAGCACAGTGGGGATGCTGGCTGGTGCCAGTCAAGTGGGGATTAGACCCACCTTCAGCTCCTCAATTTATAAGAATCAACACATACTTCTCAGAACCTTGTTCTTCATTGGCAAGAAGATAATAGTAATTTCTCCAGAGGGATGATAGAGGAATCACAGGATAGAATGAATATACAGTCTACTTAGCTCAGTTTTAACGTGATCGCAGTGAGAACCTTGCTTTCCCATGGGAGGCTTTGAGGCCAGGTGATGGCTGGCTGCTATGTTGATATCTATGGTAGAGGCAAGCAGGGTGGGTACTGAGTGGAAAGGTTTTCATTACTTTTCTCATGGCTGGAACAAACTACCAAGTACCCACAAATTAAGGGGGGAAAGGTTTCAGTTTATAGTCAGCTGGATCCAAGGCAGGGTGGCAGGGCAGATGTGCACTGCAGAGGGGAAAGAGTTCATGGCAGGGCAAGGAGGAGGCAGCAAGCAGCAGCCTGCCTTCTGTCTATCCCTTATATTCCTCAGGCCTCAAACTTACTGATTGGTGCCAGTCACACCCGCGGTGGGGCACCCTTATCCTATCATCTCACCCTTAATCTACATCCACACCCCTTATCCAGCCACCTTCGAAACTCCCCATCTATGACTGCATGAGGCTTTGGGGGACCATTTAGATACAAGCCATAACAGGAGGCTTCCCAGAGAAAGAAATAGGTTGTACAAAAACAGAAAAACAGATGAAGATGAGAAATTTTGAGCAAGTATAAGAATAGAAACAAGTTCAGAAGTCTGAATGCTGAGGAGTAAACCTAACAGGAGAGGAGCCCTGTTCACATGACCACATGAGAGAAGGTTTGAAGTAACAGACAAACATACTGTGTTTCTTTCTCTTTTTCTCTTTCTTCTTTCTTTCTTTCTTTCTTTCTTCCTTCCTTCCTTTCTTTCTTTCTTTCTTTCTTTCCTTCCTTCCTTCCTTCCTTCCTTCCTTCCTTCCTTCCTTCCTTCCTTCCTTCCTTTCTTCCTTCTTTCCTTCTTTTGCTTCTTGCTTTCTTTATCTTTTTGAGACAGGGTCTTGCTATGCAATTCAGGCTGGCCTTGAGCTCACTCTGTAGCCCAGGCTGATCTCAAGCTCACAATGATCCTCCTGCCTCAGCCTCCCAAGTGCTGGGATTACAGGTGTGCACCACCATGCCCAACCATACTGTGTTTCTAAGTGGGAAAAGACAATAGTTAAAATATGGCATTTCTCCTCTACTGTATAAATTTAGCAATTCACATTCATTGTTAATGTGAGATTCATTGCTATCCCTCGTTATTGGAAGTAGATTTGTCAGTGTCTGCCATATCATACCTTTTGACCCAGCAATTCAATTATATCAGTGTACCCTTCAGCAGTACTTAAGTGTGCACAATATGTCCAAGATTCATTGTAATAGTTTGTATTAAGAGAAATTGGAAATGTTACTATTCTACATGAGGGAATGATCACTTTTTATTATGGAAAGTAATGCGATGGCAAATGAGGCTTTTGTTAATGTATAGGTATGGACAGGGAGGTGTTCTTAGACACAGAACCACAGGATAATATGTAGAATATGGTTCCAATTATGTGGAAAATGTAGTAAGTATATATATGTGCGCAAATGAAGACATGAACCTGGGAAGACGCCGATGGGAACTGGATGTTAAACAGACTTAACATTTTCTTTCAAACAAAAGAATATTGGGTTAAAGTAGAAAAAAGTAAAATATATTTTCTTTATGGGAACAGTCCCAGTGTAGCTTTGATATATAATTATTCAAAAATTTGATTCCTAGCTGATACTACTAGTTTTAGGAAAATAGCATAGTCATTGAGCAAAAGCCTAAATGAGGTTATTTGTTTCTATTTTTCTTGACTTATGACTTAAAATACAGTTTTTAGTCATGATTATTGAATATTGATTTTTCCATTTTCTTATACTTTTAGATTAATATCCCTATTCATAGAAAAATCAATGTTTGGGTGACTTACGAAGGTTTATGTTCTTTTTTATTCTTTGATCATAATTTTTTCCTTTTTACATAAATAATACTTGAATGTACTTTTGACTTTCACATTTTACTTTACAGCCTGCCCTACCCTTTAAATTTGTTACATGACCTCTTAGCTGTGCTCGCATGCCTGAGTCATTGTCTTAGCTGGTGGAGTCCACAGTCAGAACTCGGGGTTTTAATGAAAAGTGTTCCCTTACTATTCTGTTGGAATCACTGACTAGTTCCTCAGACCTGGGGTGGTGGGTGTTCAGGAGCCTCCTCAAGCCTCTAGAGTAGATAGTTCTTCCTGCCTTTTTGCCATCCCCTATAGGGTTGTGCTGAGGAGTGGGAGTCCTGTGCACCCTGGGAAGCTTAGGGTTTTCCCTCTTCCAGGAATCGACAGAGAATGAGCCAGCCTTTCTCTTCCTCGCATTGCCAAGACCTGCTTCTGTGGGCTGTCTTACTATTCTCTTTCCTGGAAGTGGGTAAATAGGAAGGAAAACAAGCTGAAAGGAAAAGCAACGCTCCTATACCAGGCTTGTGGAGTGTCCAGTGAAGGATGAGTAGGAGTTTGCCACATGGGTGAGTGGGGGCGGCAGTCCAGACAGAGGGGATGGTCAGAGAAGGACCAGATGGGGGGGGGCAGGAGCCACAGAAGCTCTAGTGTTGGACAGCACCAGTGAGGCACTGCCTTTTTGCAAACCAGCTTGGGTTTAGAGAGTTGCTCTCTTTGCCTCAGTTTCTTCACCTATGAAATGGGGATAACACTAGTGTCTACTTCACATGGTTATTGTGAGGCTTTAATCAGTTAACATTTGGAAAGTGCTTAAGACAGGGCGTGGTGAGTGGTAAGAGCCATGTCAGTGTATATGTTATAAAAAACAAGCTATGGTCTTTAATGGGTGAAGCAATTTCCTTACATATAATTTATCTCCTTTTTATTTTTCTTAGAATTGTTTTCCTTTCATGAGCGAAGTGATCTCACAACTTGGTACGTTTAAACAACATAATGGTTTGATTTCAGAAACAGTCTCTGTTATCCTCTCCTGGCCAAAAGCTTTGTGGCAGTTATTTTTCTGTTGGGTTCGTCTGATCCGATAAAAGGCTGGCCGGCCTCTCAACACAGTCTCTTTGCCATCTTCCCCTCGGGCTGGAAAGTCAGTGCTGGCTGGCCATCACAGGGCCCTTGCTTGGCTCCAGGTACCTTGCTGAAAAGCTGTGTTTACTATGAAGGGAAGCTGTGTTTTAGGACTAAAGCTCCCCGCAATGTCCAGCTTCCTTCCTCTGTGGACTCTTGGTGGGGGCGGGTGTGTGGTGATGGAGGAGGGGTGAGGACTGCCAGCGGAAGTGTGCCGGAAAACCAGTTCTGAGGTGTGTACTTTGGTGTAGAGTGTTTTGTGATTACTGTAGTGTAAATACTCCCCCACGACCAACTTCAGACGACCAGTAATAGGTTGGAAGAGAGGGACACAGTTAGCTCTCATAAGCTACTCACAGCTACTTCTGTAGCTCAGGGGCTGAGCAGGTGCTGGGAACGCTGGAGGGCGTGAGGAGAGAATTAGCATGTGCTGAGCATCTCCTGAGTGTGTTCTGAGCAGCCTGCTCCGCAGACATGATCTCATTTGAGCTTTGTAATGACATTGTGAGTCCGCTAACCTCAGTCCCAACTTGCTACGAGGAGGCAGAGCCTCAGAAGAGTTAGGTAGCACACCCAAGGTGACACAGGAGCTGTGACGGGTAGTGACTCTTGGATTGAAAGCAGCAGAGAATAATGCTAATAAAAAAGTTACAGGTAGTGCTGTGGGGTACGTCTGTTTTAACTGACTTTACCCTGCCACTCTGACATGAAAATCATTGATTTTAAGACCTGGGAGGAGCTTTTGTTTTATTTAGCTCAACCACTCAGCGAGCAGATGAGGGATGTGAACTAGAATAGCTTAATTGCTCCTGGGATAAAGAGCCAGGGAGGAGGTGATTTTACTCTCCTAGGCTCATGCCCTTTGGGTGGAATGCAAGAGCACAAACACCCTAATTCTAGGGAAAACAGAGCAATTCCTGGAACCAGGATTTTGGACCAACCCTTAGGAAACTATGCTACTTGGTCTTTCCCATGGACTCTGAGGACATGAATTAAAGCTGAAGGCAAGGACAGTACTTGGACATGCTGACGTCTTCAGTTCTCTGGGCAGGCTGTTCCTTTGGGGTACACATCTCATGGCCTCCATTCAAGGAGGGGCACTTTTTTATGTAATACTAAGATTGAACCCGGGGCTGTCACACAGACCTACACCTTTGGCCCTCAGTGTCACTAAGTTGCCTAGGCTGGCCATGAACTTATGATCCTCCTGCCTTAACCTCCCAGACTGCTGGAATTACAGGTGTTTCACCTCAGAGGGCCATGTCAGCTTTTGTCTGTAGAGGAGAAACTGAATGAGGGCACTTCAAATCCACTGTCCATCCTGCCTTGATTCCTCTGATGGTGGGTTAGTCAGGACCTGGTTACGTGGGTGGTGCTCACTAGGGAAGGGGTGCCATGTCTGAGAGGTTGTAGGCACGCGTCCCTGTCATACCTGAGACCAAGGGCATGGGCTCTCTTCCCCTGCCTGGGGTTCACATACAGGTTCACTCAGGAAAGGGATGCTTCTTCAGCATTGGGGCACTGCAGTCTTTTCTCCAATCCAGACAGTGAGGTGGGTGGGTGAGTAAATTGAGAATCACTTGTCAGAACTGGAGCATTATACTGGAGGCATAAAATAGAGCTCAGTGGAAATGAGTACAATTTGTAGTTATCCTACCCTACTACCTTCTAGGGGTGTTGTGTGTCCTATAAAATGTGCTGTTGTGTTATACGAGGCCCACTCACACACTCACTCTGTTTATGCATTTGTCAACAAGTATTTCTGTGCCAGGAATCTGCCAGACCCTTAAAGAGCCTGGCCCTTTTGCTCTTCTCCTGCATGCTCCACTGGTCTTGTGTTATAGCTGGTCACCCAGAAGTCTTCTACAAAGTTAAGGGCTGGTCTTGGGCTTTAGCTTTTGGAATCTTTTGGAGTTAATCCAGACCTTTTAAGGTCTTCAGATGCCCAGTTACAGGCTCTGCATCTGTGGGGCCAGACCACATGCACTTTGCTCCTCAACTACTGCAGATGTTATATTGAACTATGAATCTCTGGGATTTCAAAAGATTCCTGCTTAATGACCCAGCTCTAGCTCCCATCTATAAAAGTCATGGAACCTTACCTAAGCCAGTCAGCACAGCTGGCAGATAGATCCATGGAGAAATGGGTTGTCAGAGATTCAAGAAGGAGGACAGAGCACAGCTGCTTCTGCTCTGGGAGTCTCAAGATCTAAGCTGCTGCAGCAGAGAGGGGCCGGCAAGCAGGCTGTAGTGATGGACAGATGAGCCTCACTGTCACCAAGGGCAGAACAGAAAGTCAGGATTTTGCTGGATGGAGCCAGAGGTCATTTTCTTTTCCAATGAAAGGGCAGTTTGTCCCAGTGGAGAGAAAATAATTATCAGTATATCAAATTTTCAGCTTCTTCAGATAGAATTGGTCAGGAAGTGGCTGCCTGGGAAACCTGGCAGCTCAGGCTGAGGACCTAAGTGCAAACTTTACCTGGACATTCTGGTTTTATGTCCTTGGATAAACATATAATTCCTGAACCTTAGTTGTCTTTTCTTTATAATGGGAATCAGGAACACCTGCATAATGGTGCTGTTGTGAAAACTGAAGCTGGTGTTTTTGCCACAGGGCAGGCACTTGGTAAGCAGTGGTCTTCCTCTCCCCACCCTGAGGTGACCACATTTCTGTGGTAGCTGGTCTCCAAAGATGGCTGTGTTAGTCAGCTTTTAATGGCTGTGACCAAGAATTTGAGAAGAACAAGAGAGAAAAGATTAGTTTTGGTTCATGATTTCAGTTCACAGTCAGTTGGATCCATTGTATTTAGGCCTTTGGTGAGGTAGGGGCATCACGGTGGAAAGCATGATAGAAGAGCTCTAGAGTGAGGAGGAACAGTGGAGTGAGGAGGAGGAAGAGGAGAAGGAGGAAGAAGAAGAGAAAAGAGAAGAAAAAAGAATGAGAAGAAAAAGAGGAAGAGAAAGAAAAAGAGAAGGAGAGAGAGTCCTAGAATAAGGTTCCAGGGATGAGATATAGTCTCCCAAATCATACCGCCATGACACTCCTGTCACGCCTCATCTCCCGGTAGCCCCTTCAGCCTTGAGCTCATCAGTGAGTCAAGCCTGTATAATTAGGGTTAATCCACTGATGAGGTTAACTCCTTCGTGATCTGATCACTTCCCCCAAACCACACCTCTTAATGTTGCTGCACTGGGAAACAAGCCTTTGATACAATGAAATTTGGGGGGGATATTTTAAATCCAAGCCATAACCATGGCGCTCAGAAGCCAGTCCTCCTGATAATTCATGCTCTTGGATGTGGCCTGGAACCAGTCAACAGAATGCAGGAGATATTGTGTGATTTCCAAGGCTAACTTACCAGGAGCTGAAGCTCTGTGTCTTCTGGACCTTTTGGAAATCTTGCTCTTGGATGTCCTTTCTCAGAACCAAGCCACATGATCACATGAAGAGCTTAATAGCCTCAGCTAAACTTTTAGGCAACATTCAGTCTCAACTGCCAGGCCTGTGAGGGCGCCATCTTGGATGTCCAGTCCAACTAAGTCTTAGATGCTTCTAGGACCTACCACTATCTTAACCGTCATCCACTAGAGACCACAAGTGAGAGCTTTGCTTGCCTGTCCCTGTATCGGTCAGTCCCTAGCCCCATGAGGATGGTAATGTCACCTTCCCATATCTGTGAGTAAAGCAGTTCCTGTCAGCCATAGACAGCTCTTCCCAGGAGTCAGCATTTTCAGTCCTGAAACTGAAGAGTTCTGGGAAAACTGGGCTGAGTTTTCTATACTGTTTGACACTGAAGAGAGCCCAGGTGAGGCGCCAATACTATTTAATACATGGAATGGGGGTCTTGATGTGTAAAAACTCCCCCTAGTAATGGAGATGGAATGGTTACCGGTGAAAAGACATGGTCTCTGTCCTCAGGGGCCCACAGTCTAGCTAGAAGACCCAAAGACATGATCACAACTGCACTGAGGGGAAGGAAGCTCTGGGGGCCTGGGTGATTGAGAAAAGGGACTCCTATCGAGCATGCTGAGTGGAGTTTGGGAGCACAGAGCTTTCCCAGAGGAAGATATCCAGTAAGCGTCTGAAACCTGTGGGGGACTTAGCCAGCTGACCAAGTTGCGGGAGGAAAGGAAGAACAACAGTCTAATTGGAACATGACAGTGATAAAAGAGAAAAACTGAGACTAAGGAAAGCAGGGAATGTCCAAGCATGGGCCTGGAGCTGCTTCATATATTTGCTACCTAAAGTTGCAAAACAAATTATCCAACACTATGACTCCAAACAGTTTTTGTCTCATAATTTCTGAGGGTCAGGATTTAGGAACAGCTTAGGCGGGAGGTCCTGAATTATGGTCTCCTTTTCAAGTCACAGGTAAGATATAGGACCTGGGGCATCCAAAGGCATGGCTAGGGTTGGAGGTTCTACTTTGGAGGTGGCTTATTTACACGGCTATGGACAAGGCATTTCTGTTCCTTTATGGCTAGTGGCAAGGTGGCCTTGGCTTTTTATGCCCTTCTATAGGACTGCTTGGATGTTCTCTGACATGGGACCTGTCATGTTGCAGAAGAAGTTATCTGAGAAGCAGCAAAGTCTTTGGGACCCACTCTCAAAAGTCACATTCTGTAATTTCCACCACATTTCGTTCACTAGGAACAAGTCACTAAATATATCCCACACATAGGGAAGGGGAATCAGGTTCCACCTGTTAAAGGGAAGAGTGTCAATTTAGGGGCGTATTTTAAATTCACTGCACCTTAGATTTCACTGGACCCAGGGACAAAAATGAGGTGTCATTTTTTTCCCTTCCTCTCTCTGTTCTTCTTTTCCTATTTTAGCTCCCAGAGCCAACAGATCTCTTTACCTTGGCATAAAGAAGAGAGGCTGGCTTCTAGACTCCTGGCTTATATTTTGCTGGCTCCCTGGCCAGGAGGTTAAGATCCAATCTTCTTCATTCAGTAAAATCACAAGAAGAGGCTCTGATTGGCCTCATTTGAATCATAGGGTCAGTGCCTGTAACAGTGTCGCCCACCCCCACCACCTCAGGAAAGTAACTCTCTGATTGGCTGAGCCTGGGTCACATGTCCATTCTTATGCTGAGAAATAGTAAGTGTTGCTCATTAGTCCCTTGGGAGTCACATGACAATGCTGAGAGAGAAAAGACCCCCCTCTAGATCATGATGTCTCTTCTATGTGATGGAGGAAGGCGATAACTCCTGTATAGGTGACAGGTAAAGAGTGTAATACTTCAGGCTAGCCAACTTGTGGGGAGAAATTGAATGTTTTTAGTCTGAAGGAGCTGGTGGAAGCACCAATCAGAGACAGGCTAAAGAGGAGCCTTGTAATCCTGGAAACCCCCTGTACTGCACCAAGTGTATTAGGCAGCTTTCTTATTGCTAGGAAAAATATGTGACACCTGTAGGTATTAAAGGAGGGGAAGTTTATTTGGCTCACAGTTCAAGAGGATTCAGTCCGTGGATGGCTGACTCCAAAGCAGAAACATCGTAGTGGAAGGACACAGTGGAAAAAAGCTGCCCAACTCATGGTGGGTGGCTGCTAAGCAGAAAGCAGGGAAAGGGCCCAGAGAGGAAGGCTCCAGAATCAAGACATAGCTTCCAAGGCCATGCCCCAATGACTCACCAAGACACAACCGTAAGTGTGCATTAATAATCTTTTAGTCATTTCTCAAGTCAATCAAGTCGACAATCAAGATTAATGGTTACACGCACTGATCAGTGTCTGTCTTGAAATAAATAATGTTAGAACAAGGCCATGGTGTAATCATCTGTGACAGTGATTTAGAGGTTAGATTGGAAGAGGCTGATTGGAGGCCAGGATGCTGGCTGAGAAACTGTTGCAATGATACAGTTGAAAAAACTGTTTCAGTAAGAATTTTAAATGTTATCATGTGTGGTTGAATTTTAGTTATTCTTGCTGAGTTTCTGGAAGATGATTCTGGGTAGGAGAAATTTTTGGCTTCTTCGTTGAGGTATTTATTAGAAGTGCCTTCACTGTTCTTGTTAAGCCCTTCCCCTATGTCCCTCATTTACGCAATGAATGTTTATGAGGCACTTAGACATGGTAATAGGTAAGCAAAAGAACTGAATTTCTAGTGATGGAATAGCAAACATCGTGGCAGGTAACTAAGGAAGATATTTTTGGGTAAAAAACATAATCACCTCTTTTCTCCTATGCACAAAACTGCCTTATCCCATGATAATTAAATGCAAAGGGACTTCTTTTACATCCCTCAAATTTCATCCTCACAGCATGTACTGTTATGCCATCCTGCATGGGCACTGAGAGCCTGGCTGTTTGTGTGCATGGGTTTTGACACCTGTCACACCAACAGCAGCAGCAGAGATAGCAATTTAAAATGTATGTATTTTCCCAGGTGTTTTGCATGTATTATCTCATTTGATTCTCACAACTGCTCCACAAGTTGGGTACTGTTACTGTTCCTATTTATGTGGCCGAGCAAGCTGAGGCATAAAGAAGGCAAGCAAATTGTTCTAAGTCACACATAGGAAGCGGAGGTTTTGAACCCAGGCAGTGAGAACTCCTGCTGTGTTGCTGTGCCTGCTCTGCTGTGGTGACTTGGTAAGCACCAGAAGGTGAGGCAAGAGCATGAACCCTAGGTGCACACTTGCCAGTGTGGGAGGGGTGAGGCACCTCCATGTGCTCAGTGGAGCTGGCAGATGGGTATTATTGTGAACCCTGTCTTCGGGAACATTGCACTGTCTACGGATGCCCATGCAGGGTCAGGATTTCAGCCATGTCATTCCCCTGGGAAACATGAGAAAGAAAATCTTTAAAAAAGAAACCCCAAACCAAAACTCAAGACAAAAACCCTCAGCAACAACAATCAATCAATATAGAATTTTAGAATGGGAGAGTGAAGCAACACGGGGTGTGCTTTTCTTTCTTCATATGGGTGCTGGCGCACTGAGAAGAGCCTCTGAAAACATCCTTGAAAAAAATCCCATCCCAGTGTGGCCATTAAGAACGCAGTTCACTAGTATTTCTAGCTCTCCTTCTGGGGCATGGCGAGGTTGCACCTGCCTCTGCCCCTTTGAGGCTGATGTGCTGAGTGACTGTGTTGCAGCCAGCTGACTTCTTAAGAGTTAGTATACAACTCTCCATGCTCCTGTCTTGTGCCATGATGCCTGGCAGGCTGCAGATGGCCCATGTTCTTAGCCTGTGTCTGAGAGCAGGAGACTCCCAGCCTCCCGGCAGACATTTTCCAGGAGAGTGTAACATTCTTTGTTATCTTAGAACATTGATTTGGGGTTATTAGTTCCCAGATCTACCATGTTATGGCTGAAGCATCAAGTCAGTTCAATCAAAAGAATCTTGTGTTCCTCTGCTGAAGGCATTACCTTGGGTTCTTAATTACAGTTTGGCTAAAGGACAGAGAGTCATGGGAGACCACATAGGTGGGTTTTGACAGGACGTGTTGCTCCCCTCAACATCCTAATAAGTGGGCTTGGTGTACAGCTCAGAGACAGAGCCTGGCCTAGCATGCACAACACCCTGGGTTTTATCCCCAGCACCAAAAATGTCACAATAGCCAAAGTAGAATAAAAATGGAAAATCAAAAAAATCATAACGGCACTTGATAGATGTGACAGATGCAGCGACACTTAACTTTGTGAGGAGCTCTTGTATCCATCACACTTTTAACTCAGAATAATGACAAAAACAATGTGTAACAGAGTCCATTTTCCTAAGATGGCCTTGATGAAGTCTGCTTCTGCTGTGCGGCCTTGCCGTTTCCCCGCCTAGACATGGAGTTGGTTTCTCCATCCTTGGGTCTTCATGGACTGCAGTTACTTTGACCAAAAGAACATGCCCAGAAGAAGTCCTTTGGCTGTAGTTCTGGAAGAAGCCCATCTTTGGTGGCCAGCTTCTGGTTTGTGTCTGCCACATGGCGGGGGAAGACTCCATACAAAAAGCCAGAGCACTCCGAGACCTCATAGTGAGAAGAGGCCACGTGTTGTGTTGAGGCTGTGGGTGTGATGCAATCATGAAACTGCATCCTCCAGCCGCAAGGCCCCAGCTAATGCCCCAGGACCTCAGTGAAGCAGCTCGCTGAGTCCTTGCATTAATTTCCACATAAATGCAAACAAAATAGCTCTAGTCACTATGCTTTGTGCTAGTGTCATACATCAACAGACAAAATATTAAACAACAGTAACACTCACTTTCTTATGTTAAAGAAAAGGAGACTGATCCTTAAAGGAAGTGAATCATTTTCTTGGGGTCCTTGTGCTGCTTGGTAGATAAGAAGGACTAGAACACAGAGGCTGTGGTTAGCATCCCCGCCCAGGCCTCTTCCACAACAAGCAATATCCTGGCACATAGGACATGTGGAGTAGATCCCATGAGGATCCACATGAGAGGGAAGTAAAGGCGAGAGAGGTTGAGGGCCTTGGTTAAGGTCGCACAGTAGGTCTGGGCCACTGAGCAGACAAGAACCCCACCTTTGTGACCCCAAGGTCCAGTTCTCTACCCTGCAGAGTTCTGACTCCTCTAATATGTAAAACAGGCGGAGCCAAGCTGTTTGAGCAATTAAAGTGTGTTTCTGTTGCCCGTGTTGCTTAGTAATACTCTATAAAAGCAAACCATAATTCTCAGGAGGATATTAAATAAAAAGCTATAAAAACGTCTCATTGCCACAGGCTGAACATTTGAAGGGAAATTTGCTGAAGAATATGCCATAGTGTTAGAGTGATGGGAACTAAGGACAGAAGGCCAGGGATCTGTTTGTGTTTCAGAAGCCTCTGACCCATGGAAAGTCCTGGCTTAGACCCACCACTGCCCATTTGCTTTCCTCAAATAGAAACAAAAACAAGAATATCTTTACAGCACACGTAGTGTGTCATGCACAGACAGTTTCCCAAGGTAAAGGTGACTCGGGTCTCCCAGGGAGCGGAGCTGGAGGCCGTGGCCCTTTTCACTCTTTCTTGCTATCCCACTTTTTCACTACTGGGTCTTGTACTCTTCCCTTTTGCCTCTAAAGGTACACTCACAGTCTACTACTAGTGGCTTCCCTCTGCCTGGCAAAGAGCATTTTTAGCACAATTTCATTAGGATGATTCCAACCCACAGAGTTCCATGGTGTCCACTTGACATAAAAGAATCTCAGCCATCCTCACCCTACCAAATGGTGGCAGTGTAGCTTGCCTAACTTTGTCTCATCGCTTTGTCTTGAGATGATGAGCAGCTTATGTTAGGGTGTGAATTCATAATTTTCCAGGCAAGGATCAAACATGAGTCAAGCTCCCAGTGGCAATGATGAAGTGTCTGAAGAATTCTCATCATCATATGGGTTAGCTATTGCCACAGTAACACTGTCTGGCAAACTGCCCCCAAATGCAGATGCACGTGACAGTATCCTCGCCCTCATGTTGGCCTTGCCGGGCAATAGAAGCGTGCAGTAGATGCATGCTGGCCTTTCTGAGCAGCTTGACTGCAAGCGGTGGTGGTTCCAGATGTTCTGAGCTCCTGACAGGCTTGGATTTGCTGTATGTGTGCTCCTTCTGGGCCAGTAGTAATAGAGAATAAGCTGCCAGGGGAAAAGCAACAGCCAGGAGATGACAGGAGCACAAGGGAACAAACCAAATTGTGTATGTACACCTTAAGCCTCTGGGTGCACATTATCTGCTTATAGCTCACTGGCCAGAGCAAGTCCCAAGACTGAGTCCAGAGGCCAGGGTGGAGAGGTGGGCAGGCTCTTTCCACAGCGGGGCCTGAGGGAGCCGCATACACAAGCCCAACATCACTGGGGTAGGGCAAACAGTCCCACAGAAATGGCTGGTGGGAGGGAACATTTTCCCAATAGAAAACTAGTTTTCATAGTCACTAAGGTAGGATTCAGTTTCTGCAGCTCTGCTTCCAAGCATCCCAATCTCTAGGTGATTCTCCTTTTGCTTCCTTTAGGGAAGAGATTCCTTCTCCTCATGACAAAGAAAGGAAGGAGAATGATTCTGCTTTATGTTCAGTGAACTTTGTTTGACTGACCCATCTTCTCTTGTGTAACCAGGATAGGGTACAGGTGACTGGGTGGCTTTGCTGATGTTCAGCGAGTCCTGCGTGGCTGTCAGGATTTTGATAGTGAGTGTGTATATGACCTTCTGTTCTCAGCTTTGGAGCTTTAGCCAAGCAAAGAAAGGTTCCCAACCAAAGAAAAAGTCTTTTCCATAGGATTCTGCTATAATTCCTTTCATACTATTTGTCACCCTCATATTGACCAGTGGCTATCTTACTATGAAAGATGGAAAAGACATTTGAAGGTCAAAGGAGAGATCAGTCACTGGCATCCCTGGGATGTAGCAGCAGTTGGTGCCAGTCACTGAGGCAAAATAACATACAAAATACAGGGATGAAAAAGATCTTCATCCAGATGCCCAGCTGCCCTGTAATGAAAGGAATGAATGACAGACTGATTGCATTCAGGGTCCCCGAATGTATCATTTGCACCATGGAATTTATGCCCTGATATTTACTGTTGATAAAAGTTGTGTCCCAAGCCTCCATGTTGTTGTCTTTGCTGTTTGTATGACTTTTTGAGTAATCCCATTCTATTGTTGAGAACTTTAAAATATTTTTAACTTATTTCTTTTCCGATTGTTAAATAAATGCATTCCCTTCTGAAAGTATGGGAAAGGCATAAAAATACAGGAAAAGATTTACTCACAATCTCACCATCTAGGAGCTCTCAGCAGATGCTGATGTTTTGGCTCTGGTACAATACAGTTAACCCTCTTATCAACAAGTTTTGCATCTAAAGATCCAGTCAACTGTGGATCAAAAATATTAGAAAAAAATACATCTGTACAGAATACACATAGATTTTTGTCTTGCCACTATTTCTTAAATAATACAGTATAACATCTACTCGCATAGCATTTGTATTAGGTATTGTATATAATCTAGAGATGATTTAAAGTATATGGCGGGGGCTGGGCATGGGAATGTACACCTGTAATCCTAGCATTCTAGGAGGCAGAGTCAGGCGGATCACAAGTTCAATTGCCTGGCCAATCTAGCTACATAGTGAGACCCTGTCTCAAAATAAAAAATTAAAACAGGCTGAGGATGTAGCTCAATGCTGGGTTAAATATCCAGTAGATGTCATATACAAATACTATGCAATTTATAGAAGGGACTTGAGCATTCACAGATCTTGGTGTCTGCAGGGAGGGTGGACCAGGCCTGGGTCCTGGATCTACCCCCTGCAGAGATGTAAGAGCCTGTGGTTTTGTTGCTGGGTCTGCAGGACCAGAGAGCCACCCACGTTGGATGTTTCCCGAATACAGGCAAATAAGGTGATCAATCATTTACACAGGAAGAAAGAAGCGAGAAATGTGTTCACCCTCGAGGCAGTGGCCCCTGGAAACCCAGTAGAGAAAGGGGAGAGTATGGGAGAGGTACAGGCTTGGAACCAGGGGAGAGATACATGGAGATAAAGGACAGGGCTTCAGGAAAAAAAAGCTTAATGTAAGCAAACTCTGCTAGTTACCGTTGTTCAAGTTTTTCCTGTTTCCATTGGCTAAAGCATAGGACAGTGAAACATTTTAAACTTGCTGTTTTGATTGAGTAATGGCATGAGTACAAACTGAAATAGGCTCCCCAAATTTGAAAACCAAGTAAAGCTATTCTTTTAAAATGCAGTTTTCATTTCTGTAACTTTTGAGAGGGAGATGAAATGAAAAAGAAAGATGAAGGAACTGAACCCAAACCTTTCTCTGCCTGTCTGCGAGTCAAGAAATGGAAAACCGCCCAAGTGTCTGTGTGCAGAGCCTGCGACCTGGGAGCCCAAGAGATGGGGTTTATTTGATAGAGTTAAGTAAAAGAACCCATGGATATGGCATGATTTGCTCTGTTTAAATCACACTCTAAAAGGTTTCCACTTTAATTATATCAGCTGTGGTGGGAGGCAGTTTACTCCGACATTGCCTAGGCAACCCTCTGTCACAGATGCCCAGCCTGGACAGGGGCCAGGGAGAGGGCAGCTGGATGCAGCAGGGATATCTGACCCTGTCAAGTTTGAGGGTCTCCTTAAATGTCAACATGTTCCTGGTATCCCCGAAGGAGGATGCTTGTGTTTTAGTGACTCTTCGTATTTTGTATTTATTCATTACAACAGCGGCTTCCTACCTTTGAAAACTACAAGCTTAAGCATGGCATGGGTGCTATCATTTTCTGTCTGCATCGGGGCTGTGCAGACTGATTCCTGGGGTTCTTTGGTGGCTCTGTGGCCCACATGTTGCACCTTCCTCAGCTGGGAGAGGTCTGTAACCTGTTCGTGACAGACATGGTGACAGGCCTGTATAGGCTTCCCTGGGAAAAATGCAAGGAGGCCACCTTACTCGGTTGGATCTCAGAACAAAAATAATGAGCTCAGAGATGGGCCAGTTGCCTTGAGTGCAGGGCCCCTGAATTGATCCTGGAACCCCTGGATGCTTTCAGTGGAACAAGGTGGGACCATGGGCTTCTCAATGCCAGTGACATCCTCTGCAAAATCTTGTATGTAACACACGACCTTTTCTCTAAGGTTTGTCTTTCTTCCTGAGTCTTACTGAGAGTCAGTAACCTGGACACTGGGGAAAGAGGCACAGCTTGAAGGCTCTGCTACCTGGAAAGTTGGGTCACATGGATTGTCACTGGGACTGGTCTCACTAGGGGGCACGTGCAGCAGGCCAGGCCCTGAGCTGGAGCCTGTGGGCTATGTTCTCGTTCTTTATCCACGTGGGTGTTCCTATGGCCTTTCACAGAGGGAAGCCCTGCAGCCAAGAGAATATAAATATATTGGCAAGGTCCAAATCCTACAGAGACATCAGAGACAGGCACACGGGCTTGGGGGTGGCAGCTGACATCACTGCTGTTTTCCAGCACCACCCGAGAAAGGTGACAGTCAGTGCCCTGCTGGGAATCCCATGAATACATCAGGGACTTTCTATCCTGGCTGTTTCAGGGGAGCCAGAAGAAAGACCCTATTTCTCTAGGTACAGACCAGTCCAGGGAGAAAAATCTTCTCATGGATGGGCTGAGGGGAGGTCGGTCCCTTCACCCCAGCAGACACTGCAGAGGCACTTGGAGTTCCGCTGAGAGAAGCTGACTTTTTTACTTTCCAAGCCAGAGCTGATCACTTTTACCCACATTAGTCTTGCGGCTTATTTTAATCGGGGAAGAAAACACCGTGGTCGGGGCACTGAATGCCTGACTGTGGACATCGGGGGTCTTTCTCTTACTGTCCCTGTATGGAAATGGACACCAAAACCCACTAGTGAGGGGAGGCAGCAACACAGGGGACAGGGAAGAGTCTGGAGGAGGAAGAGAACAAGAAGGACCACAGTTGCAGGAGGGTGGGGCAGTGGGGAGGGGGTGGTCATCCTCGGTTTGTTCCCTTGGCAGGATCTCTTTAATCTTGATGTCCCCAGCGTTAGTATAGTGCCCTGCACTTAGTACTACTGAGAAAGGCAGAGTCTTCTAGCTGAGGTTGAGCCCAATCTGATTAAATAAAGGGTGGAGAGGAAACACCTGGTTAGCTCAGAACCCCTACTCCGAGTAGAGAGGACAAAGGTAGCTCCTTTTGCAGAACCAGGAGTATGGCCAGGTCTCCTCTCACCTTTGACCTGAACACCTCTGCTTCGGAGCTTCATAATCCTAGACTACTTGTGGGACAGGGCCTGGGTGCGAGGGCATCTGGAACCATCCCAATACAGCCTCCAGGGCACAAACTCTGCTGTTTACCAGCAGAGTGACCTTGGGCTAGATACTTCACCTTTCTGCTCCTCAGTTTCCTCATTAGCAAAATGGAGAAAACAGTGCCTACCTCACAGGGCTGTTGTGAGAATTAAATGGGCCGGTGTGTGTAAAGTACTTAGTGCAGGGCTTGGGACCTAGGTACAAGTGTTAGCTACTACGATGTACTCACTTCCAGCTCAGTAACTAACACACGATCCTCATCAGCCACAGGGTAAATTCAAAATCTGTTCTTCACGAATCCTTACAATCTGCTCACTAGCCCCGTCCAGGCCTCTCATTCATTCGTGCACATGACGTGTGAGTCCAGTGCCTGCACCCTGGTTTAGGCTGTCCCCTTCCCTTGTATGCCCACACCCCATTTCTCTGCACCTCCAATTCCCCCTTCAGCATGCACAGCCCCATTATGTTCCACCCCTCCCACGAGACTTGGCTCAGACGCCGAAGCCTTCATGGGGGAGAGCTGATGCCCCCCCCCCAAACAATTTCATGCATATAAGCCTACAGAGGGCAGGACTGCTTTATTTGCTTCAGATGGCAAGAGCCAGGCTGGTGCATCACTTGGTCAATTTTTATTGAGTGAATTTGTTTTCAGAGAGAAACTTCCCATGTCTGGCTTTATTAAGATGAAAGACTCTCTTTATTATGGTTTTCTTGGAAGAAAAAAAAAATCAAAGACATAAGCCCTGAAACAGCTAAAGTTTTATATAGAAAGCATTATTTCTGAGCTAAATGATTTTTTTTTCCTGAAGGAAAATTTAGAAATTACAGCTCCTGGTGGAATTAAAGTCATGGAAATGAAACGATGCACAGATTCACAGCATCTGAAGAACTCTGTTTTGAATCTATTTCACTAACTTCAACAACTCAGTATAAGGAATTCGAACTTCTGGGCCCAGTTCAGCTGTGCAGTAACACATGCCCCTTGGGCAGCTCTATAAATTGCATTTCCCCCTTTTAGATTTAGTTAGATATTTGCCTTATAATGTGGTAGCTTCTCTGAGGATGGCTACACAACCTGACTTACTGACAAAGAAACTCCTTTACATAAACCAAAAAGATCATTTGGAAGTGGGGGGCGGACACCGGAAAATGCCCCATTCCTCCCTCTTCCAGTGGGGCAGCCTTGCCGTCCTCTTTCTCTGCTCTTTTGTGGCAAATGTCAAAGTGGCTCAATGGCTGTGGATGTGTTTGTGGGTGCCGGTGTCTTGTGTGCATGCAGGCACGTGTCAGTGTGTGCCGACATGTGCATACACGTGCTTGTGTGAGTCTACGTGTTCCCTGCTAGGGAAGAGGGGCCACGTGCTGCAGCTGGCCATGGCTAAGGACCAAGCATGGCAGCTTCTAAGTTGCTCCCCTCCATCACCTTGGAGTCATGTTACCTTCCCGATCTCTGTGGATCCCCCTGCCCTGTCTAGAGGGCCCCTCTGCTTTTCTCCTAAGCTTCTAGAATAAATTCATAGCCTTATCTTATTAGACACATATCGGATGGAATCAGATTCATGCTATTCATTTTGGAGTGGGGCACCTGTGCAAATGATAGCAGCAGTTTAATTGATAGCAACGTTTTCCCACAAACCCTACTTCTCACGATCTCTCAAATGCGGGAGATACCATATGTGGCAAACTGAATTCAACCACTCAAATCAGTGAGCACTTTCTGAGTCCTCTGTGCCTGGTTCCTGTTAGTTTCTGGCTCCCTGTCTTTTGCAAACTGCCTCCTCCTCATGGCAGTGTCCTCTGGCCCCTTCCAGGTCTAATTTTTAACTCTGGTCCTAACCCACCTAGGAACCATCTTCCAAAAACTTGTGTCACCATCTTGAGGTCTTTAGCATTTCTTAAGTTGGACAAGGGCTACTCATCAGAATCACAGTGAGGATTTCAGAAGACCCACATCCGAGAACCTGGGCTCTGTATTTTTAAACACTGTGGTTGGGGCACTGAATGCCTGACTGTGGACATCGGGGGTCTTTCTCTTACTGTTCCTGTATGGAAATGGACACCAAAACCCACTAGTGAGGGGAGGCAGCAACACAGGGGACAGGGAAGAGTCTGGAGGAGGAAGAGACGTGCACGAGAAGGGCCACAGTTGCAGGAGGGTGGGCCAATGGGGAGGGGGTGGTGAAAATCACCCATAAGTGATTTTAATGCTCACCTGGGTTGAGGATAGAGGACGTGTCACACACTCAAGTGCCTGATTGCTCTTTGTTGTTCCTGCAGTGGTCAGAAAGCAACACAAAGACAGGAATTTTGTGCCTTTCTGGTCTATTCCATGCACCCTAGCTAAGTTCAGGGCACTCTGTGTTTTTGGTGTTCTCACATGGTCACACCCCCTGATGGTTCCCAATTTTAGGTGCCCAGCCCAGGGATATCCTCTGAGCTCGTCTTACATAGTCATGCTGATCGTGAAGTTGGGGCTCTGTCTCAAGCCACCTTTGTACATCAGCCTATGATGCTCATGCTGGAGTTCCACAGCTGTCACCGATCCTTTGCCCACTGGCTTTGCTGGGTTGTGCTACCGGGGGAGACCAGAGAAGCTCTGGAAGCGCGGGCGGGGAGAAGGAAAACCCTCTGTTCAACACTGTGTGGCACGAATGCACCTAGTCTTTGCGGGCAGTGTCAGTACAGTCTTGTTTTCTTTTGACATTCCCAGAACCAGTCCCTTGGAAGCCTCTTACGTAGAACAGTGCCAGCCAGGCAGTGACCTCTTCTCAGAGATCTGAATCCTAGCTCAGAGCTCCTTCTCTGGAGCATCTACCTCTGATAATCCCATCCTTTTTCATTCCTCCATTTTTCCCCAGTCCTAGGGGTGAGAGTGGCTTCCTACAATTGTTCTCTTTGTTATTACCTCAAAGTCCTCTTCTGCCCTCAGTCCGCCAATACTTATTTAACCAATCCCCGATATTCAGTCCCACCTGTTAAATAAGTGGTGGGGTTTCAGTTTCCTGACTCCATCAACTGATGTAATCACCTGCCTCTGTTAGATTCTACTCAGTTGTCCCTCAAGCATTTCACATTTCATTCGCCCAAAGCACAGTCTTTTGAGTTTGCCTGAAGCTTGTTTGTTTTCCCCTGTCTGCATGCACCGTCCACCCAATACTTACTGCTGAATCTTGGGCATTGCCCTCGACTCTTCTCTCTTGCTCATTGACACACATGCATGGGTTAGGGCTGTCAATTCCATCACGAATCTCTTCCCCATCTGGCTGATCATGCTTTTGCTAGCAACCCTCCTACCTTTCTCCCTGGCCCTCACAATTCATTTTCCATGGAAGCAAAAGTAATACTACTGAAGATAAATATGTGTGACGTTGTTTTGTGCCACCTCCCCCTTGAGCTTCCTGTGGTGCTCATCATGATGGCTACCAGTCCTGCTGGGGACATGTGTGTGTTCCTTGTACTACAGCCTTCCAGTGGTGTTCATTTTTGAACACACCAAGTCTTTTCATGCTCAGGGTCTTGGCACCTGCTGCCTTGCTGTCCAGAATGCATTCTTCTGCACATATGTGTTGTCTCCTTCTCATTCGTGAGGAAGTGGCTTTAAGGCTACCTCTCTGGGGAGTCTTTCACTGACACCCTCTTCAGAGATGACACCTCCCAGCTCAATGCTGCTTTCCCTGCTACCATTTATTCTCATTTTCAGTCACTGTGTGTTTGGGCTTTTACTCATATGATGTCTCAGTTTTAGACTGCAAGACATGTGGAGCAGGGACTGGTTCTGTTTAGTTCACTGCAGTGTTCCCACAGGTCTCATTATAGTTGTATGAATGAAAGACTAAATCTAGAATGGGTATCAAAAGAAAAAAAGGAGGGGCAAAAATCTACCATTAATGTAACTAGCAGGTGTTCCACCGTACTGAGAGATATTCTCAAGACTCTGCCACTAATTATTTGTTCCTGTAGCCAGAGATTCTTCACTAAAGAAAGGTTATTAGGGTTGTTGAGCTATGTGGCTCTATAGAGAAATTGTTGCTCAGTATGGTGGGATATATTTGTAAATTTATATCTACTAGCCTCTTGGTTATATTTAGCATACCTATATATGTGCCAGCATGCATATACTTCTTTACCTCAAAGACAGTCCTGGGATTTGGATTTCCATGTAAATCATACCTTCAGAGGCCAAACACTGGTCAGGAGTTTCCTTGTTTAGAAGTCTGTATTGCATTTGGTAGAATTCATTCTTCAACAATCCATTCTTGAAAAATCCAGCTTGAAGGCAATTTTCCGTGTTCTCTAGAGAGGCAAGATCAGGGTGCTACAGCTTACTTAATTCTAGTCTAGTTCTTGTTGGTGCCATGAGTAGGTGTGATCATTATAATGCAATTTCATACAGTTAAAGTTTTTTTTTAAGTTTAATTTCATTTTAGTTTATCAGTAGTAAAATCCCTGCTGGCATGTCATTTAATTTGCTCCCCATGCTAATGATGATTCTGAAGCTTTTTACAGAAATGATTATATGGTAATACCAAATCTGATAGTGGACTCAACCATCATTTATAGTAATAGGATCATAACAGAGTTCCCTGGGGAAACTGTTCTTGTAATACTGTAATGTAGCCAGGCATCTATAGCTCTTCATTTGCTCAGGGGCACAGAGGGGGTGAGAAGAGGCAAGGCCTATAGTCTCTATAGCCCAGAGGCATATCTCAGAGGAAGGGGTGAAAGTTGTGGAAAGATGCATGTAGGCTCAATAATTAGGAAGGGCATCCTTAAAGTGTTAGCTAAACTTAATATTGAAATAGATTATGTGGTAAGGTCTAAGCTTCCCATCAAAGAGTGACGCACTCGGACACTCAGAGCAAGTCAGCATTAAAATGCATACCCAGGGGACCCAACTACAGATAGAGCCCTCTTTTTAATGCCCAGGACATGGTTCTTTCCGTACACAGCACACAGAATGCTGAGCCTAGGCTGGACCCGAGGTGAAGGAGACATACAGATTTACTAACTGTATCTTAGTTTCACCATAATGGGCAAAAAGCAGGTCAGCAGATCATGATGTCAGGGATTTCCTTTTATTAGCTCTCAGAAGACTCTTGTTGGAAAATTTAGTCTTGGGAATTTTCATCTACGACCTCTCTGAAGAATGTAGTGAGAAAAATACAATACGTAGGTATGTACATGTATGTGTCTATTTTGGGGGGGCATCTCCAAGGAGGTTGTGTGGGGGCTCAGAAGCGCTTCTGGAGGGCGGACTGAATGTTCTTCAGCAGGCCCCACATAGCTCGGTTCTTCCCATGCCCGTCCGGGGTCATCACCTGCAATGAGAAGCAAAGAACCATGGTGCCAGCCGCAGAGGAACCGGGGCTCCCGGGAGCCTGCACATTCTTGTCAGTACAGAACTGCACACAGCATCTCACTGACTCCCTACAGCAACCACAGGAGACAGGTGCTGTCAGTCCTGCTGGGAAGAGGAGAAAAGCTCAGCACAGAGGACAAGCGCACAGAATATGCAGAAGGGCTGTGACGCCACAGGCCAGGTCTTGGGGGAGGATTGTGACGCCATAGGCCAGGTCCTGCTTCCTCCAAGGCGGCTCATGGACCCCAGAGCTGAGGACTGGCAGGCCGGGCCCACAGTACTCCACCCCCCACGTCTTCTTACATCCCTTGGAACTTGTTACTGTCATAGCTCTTGTCAGTTATAAGCTTCATGTACCATGTTTAACTTTCTTTCCAGACTGGGAGCAGCTTGATGGGAGCAGGGGTATGACTGTCTGTCCTCTACATAGTCCCAGTACTAGTTATGGCAAAAGATTCTTAGAAGGGTAGAGAAAAGGTGAAAGGCTATAAATGATAAGTCTGCCACCTGTTTCCCTTTGGTAAGGCTGGGATTAGTGAATGGTCAGTAACACAGGAAAAAGGCAAATTGCACTGGGCATGAAGGGCAGGCAGAACCCCGCTAGAAATCTCACCTACCTTGCTGAGGTGCGGGGCCCTAGATCTTACCTGGAATGTGGTGCCTTTGTCCAGGTCCCTGGTCTGGCAGCATTCTCATTCTTTCCAGATACATATTTGTTACCGAGGCTTTTAGGAAGTAAGGTTGGGACCCAGATATGGAGGAGTCCTGCGGGCCAGTGGGCTCTGTCCAGGGGAGTGGGCACTTTCAGGGCAGGTAGGAGAGCGTGGAGTTGGGATGGTGAAGAGGCATGTCTCCACAAAGGACAAAGTATGCATAGAACTTTTAATCTTTTATTTTTATATTCAGAGGGAGAGGGAAAATACAATATAGATACTTATTAGCATTATGCTTTCTACTTTTATAAAATTTATATTTGGCTTTAGAGAATACAGAACTGCATGCAAGGTAAAGGTCATATTATGTACTTGACAGATTACCCACTTCTTGGGTAAAAATGGAGAAAATGCATAGCTATAACCCTGACAAAGGGAAAAATAAATAAGATACGCACACCGAGCTGTCACGGGCAGTGAGTACAGGGTAACAGTAGTATGAGGGCCTTGGAACTGACTCGGAAAATAGAGGATTTGAGTGCCTCAAACCTTATCCAGAATCTTGAAGGGAAAAGACCACAGGTGCATGGGCCAGGGAAGGTTGAGGTGTGTGTACGAACAAGGTTATCAGGTAAACAGAGGACAGAAAAAGCAGAAAGACAGACCTGGCCTGTAAAGAAATGGACATATAGCTGATATCCCCTCTCTGGTTCCAAGTGCCCAAGTTTCTCAAGCTCAGATTGCTTTCCAAATGAATTCTACCAAACTTCTAAGATAGAGCTGCTCTAGAAAATGAAGAAGAGAAAAAGCATCACAGATTTTTTTTTTTTTAACCAAGAATTGAACTTAGAACTTCATACTTGCCAGGCAGGTTTCGTGCCCGTCTCCCCCTTTTTATTTTTATGAGATGGAGTTTTACTATGCAGCTTAGGCTGGCTTTGAACTAACTTTGTAGCCCAGGCTGGCCTCAAACTTGCAGTGATCCTCCTGCCTCAGCCTCCCAAATGCTGGGATTACAGCTGTGTGCCACCATGACCAGCCCAGATTTTTAAATTGAGTTTCAGAACTAGAATTGGCTTCAGAACTAGATACAAGCAAAAAATGATAAACCTAGTTCAGTTATGATCATAAATATAATAATTTTAAATAAAATATGAGCTAGTTTAAGTAGTTATTAAAGAGAGAGAATTAAAAATAACACATGCCAATCACATAGGATTTAGTCCATGAATGCAGGTAGAGTTTGCATTCATGGAATGCAATCACTGTGGGCTGGGGATGTAGCTCAGTGGCAGAATTATGCTGAGCATGCATAAAGGTGATAAAGTTAAAGTATGGCCATTAGGGTGAGCTCTACTTCAACCTGATTAGTCTAAGAGGAGGAAATTTAGACACTGAGACACCAGGGATGTGCGTGCATGGGGGAACATAAGGAGTGGCTATCTGTAAGTCAAGGGATGATGACTCAGGAAAAACAAACCCTGCTGACACGATGAACTTGGACTTCCAACCTCCACAGCTATGAGAAGGTCGATTTCTATTGCTTTTGTGAACTACTCAGTAACATGTTGTTGTGGCAGCCTGTCATGGCTCGTGTCTGAATGTCCCCCCAAAGCCACATGCAGTCATAGGGTGGGATTCTAGAGTTTATGATTGATCCATGTCCAGTGTTGGAATCACGGGTGTGAGTGCTACACCCACCCTGGGGTGGGTAGTTGGTATACAATATAAAGGAGGGAAAGAGGCTGCTTGCTACCACTCCTCCCTTTTTGCTTGTGTTGCTTTTGCTATCTCCTGCCACTATGAACTGTTGCCTTGTGCCGTGTGCCACTCTGCCTTGGAGCTAGCGAAGTATGGACTGAAACTGTCATGAACTGTGAGCTAAATAAACCTTTCTTGATTTTGGGTGTCAGGTATTTTGTCTCAGCAACGAGAGAAAAGTTACCAAGACACAGCCTTGGCAAACTGTACAATAACCCAGCCAAACTTTCACATCCCAGTCCCACCCACAAGGTGTCATACACAAGGCTGCTCACAACAGCATTAGTGGAGGTCCCTTACGTGCCCTTTAATGGAAAAAATGTCTGTAATGGCATGGGTGGATTACAAAAACACATCATTTAGCGGAAAAATGGATCAAAAGCAAAGCAAAATATGTAAAGCAATAGTATTTGTGTAAATTAATAACATTAAAAGTAATACACATCATGTAAGAACACATTAAAACAAAAGGATAAACATGAAATATATTAGAATGGATGTCACAGAAGGGCCTATGTGAACAAGAAAAGGGTGTTACATAGATTGGTGTTGATAGTGGACCATAAACTGAAGTGTATCATTGATTAAACCCTCTGGCTATGAGGTTAAAAATCCAGGTCCAGTTTAACCCTCAATGATACTTGCTCCAAGGTTTAAGGTTATGTGTAGGCCAAGTAGAGAGGCACTAGCAGAGTTCTAACTACATGAAGGGTAGCAGCTTTTCAGAAAACAATAAACCTTAAGGAGATAGGGAATGCAACACATTTATGCTTCTGCCAGTGTGTGGGTGGCCATAAGGTTAATTCTTCTGAGTGTGGCATAGCAGTGGTCACTCAGGGTGTCCACCAGCTTCAGTCCCTGAAGATATGTGGCTCTGTCTGAGGACAGGATCTACAGTGGAGAGAGGAAGAGCAGAGGGGGCTGTGTGACAGCCAGGAAGCCCTGCTGTGTGGCTGCGCTTCAGCAGGGAAGTGGGCTGGGCAGGAGGGAAGCAGCACTGTAGCAACCTAGGGTAGATGCAATTCTCGTCACATGGGCACAGAGGAGCTGGCAGAAGGAGCAGGGCTGTAAAAGGCTGGGTAGGGACAGGAATTTCTACATGTTTCTGAAAAGCTATAGAGAAAGAGACAGAAAAGTACCAGCTTGTGACTATTGGTGAGCCTGAATTCTTACTTACAACTCTGGTGTAATCTAGAACATCCAGTTTGTGGATTATGGTTAGCAGAATAATGTCCACATCCTAACCTCAGAGCCTTTGACTATGTTATGCTACATGGCAAGAGGCGATCAAGGTTGCCAGTTAGCTGGTCTTGAGATAGGGAGGTGTCCCAGGTCATGAGCTGGGACTGAGGTAACCACAAAGGTCCCTCAAGGTAAAGGGTGCAGGCAGAAGACAACCAGACAGATGGCAGCAGAGAGGGACTCAGCCCAATGTTGCTGGCTTTTCAGGGGCTGGAAGAAGGGGCCATGCATCAAAGAATACAAGTGGCTTCTGGAATCTGGAAAAGATAAGGCAGTTGATTCTCTCTTACTCTCCAGAAGGAACATGGCATTATTGACTCTGTGATTTTACTCAGTTGAGAACCTTATGTACTTCTGAGCTCCAGAACTGTGGGGCAATAAATAATTTGTGTTGCTTAAAGCCACTGATTTGTGATGGATGCAAAGGAAAACTAACACTCAGATTTGTCATGAGAAGACATCTTGGAAGTTGACTGAAATTTAAGGGGAGAGGGAGACAGTGCATCAAAGCAAGGAGACTACAATGGGAAAGAGGAACGGTGGTCATCAGGTATGTTGAGGAGCAGAGGAAGATCAGGATCAGGAACAGAAAGTGTAGTCAGCAGGGCACACACCTTTCCTAAGAATATGTTTCTCTGTCCCTTCAAAATTAGCAGTTGGAGTCTTGGATGCCAGAAGCTCCCAGCTGGGGATTGTGAACAAAAAGGGATTAAGGAGAGCAACGTGATGCTCATCCTCAGGAAGCGGGCAACACGGTGTTGCTGGGATTTGGATCCAGGTACCTGAGCCAAGGTGATGCAATACTCTTCCAAGTGCACAATCCTCTCTCTTTCAAAAAGAAAGAAAGGGAGAAAGAAAAGAAAGAAAAAAAAGAAAGAAAGAAAGAAAGGAAAACAAAGGAAAGTGAAAGACAAAGGAAGAAGAAAGAAGAAAGAAAAAATAAGAAAGAAAGAAAGAAAGAAAAAAACCCTAAACATTAGTTGTTCTTACTGTGACTTTCACATCTTTCTCCTAGAGTGAAGTATTTTGACCCTCAGCTGAGCCCATACTCCTCTGGACTTGGATGCATCTGATAATGATGCAGGCAAACAAAGAATTCTGGCTTTGGATACACATCTGAATTTCAGCATAACCCCTCCTTCATGTGAAGTGAGGCCACTTTCCCCCTCTGAGTGTGAGTTTCCTCTTCTGTAAAATCTAAGCAGTAGCTCCTTCCTTTCTGGGTGGTTGGAATGATTGGTGATAATGAGTAAACAGTGTCTGGCATCAAGCTGACCTTCAAATGGGACCCTTCAAAAGCCTTCATTTTCTCTCTTGATACATGTTCTCTACTCTAGAGAAAATTTCTGAAAATCAACAAGTCTTAGCCTTACGCAAATCAAATATAAAAGGTGTTATTTCACTTCTGGTACAAAAGTACATATGATGGAAACGTTGCAGTTTGGATAAGAAATGATTCTGCTGCCTAACTGCAGCATTGAAATGAAACCTTTCAGGAATACCAGCCTGGCACTGATGCCAAAGGAAAAATTCTCGATTTTATAGGAAGGAGCTAAAGTCATTACTTTTATGAAGCTTTATAAATGTCATTCAAATGCACCATCTTATTTTCATTTGCTGTTGAAGCCTTTACTTATGCAAGTGATGAGCGATGTTAAGGAGACCAGCGTTTCCTCTGGAATGCTAACATAACCACAAAGCAGGGAGGAAGGATTCCTTCTGAAGGAAAAGTCCATCCTGTGGCTCCTTGTGTCAGATAAAAATGAAGCTTCCAGAAACCCTCATTTATTCGGGCTCTGCTCATTTAGATACTGTGTTAAAAGCAAACGGCCCGGAATGCATTTCCTTCTCTTGCAGAGAGGGCAAATTCATCACGTAAACACAATTTTGGAGAATAATATTTCTGGACTTATTGCATCAAACATTTAGCTTTCAGGCATCTGTGGTACTTTGTCATTATTAATTTTGTTTATCAATTTTTTTCTTTGCCCTTTAATTTAGACACCCACTCATATATTCATTTGCTTGGCCTCAGTTTCACTCACATCTTCAATCATCATTAAAAACCTGCCATCTACAAACTGCTGGGGTAAGCACTGAGAGAGAAAGATGAGCGGTGAATTTTGTGCTCAAGGAGTCTGCAGAGTGAGAGGGGCATCAAGGCACCCAGGGCGGGCACTGTGGGTGATGTGGCTGACAGATACCATACTTCGGGGGCTCTGCCCACCACTCCTCATCCAAAAATAACAGAGGTACCGTTAACAAAATTACGGACAGCACTGGGTGCCCTTCATGGGCAAGATGTGTCTGCGGGATTCCTCAAAACCGAGCAAGAAGATGGAATTTGGTACAAGGAAAAACCCACAGTTGAGAAGACACACTGCAACATGTGCTGGTGGCTGTGGGTCTTCCCTGTTCTCAAGGGAAGGGTGCCAAGAACCAGGGGGGACAACTGACCAACACCAGGATGGTAGCTGTGGTGTGGCAGTCGGAGTGGCCACGCAGGCCTTCCATCCCCCTTCCTTCCCACACAAGCCAGTGTCTGACCTCTGTGGGAGGGGAGGGTGTGGATGAGGCTGCTGGGACCCCAGGAGCTGGCCGTCAGCATGGATAAGCCTCACCACACTGACTGGCTACCAGGTGTGTTATCCTGCCCTACCTTACCTTCTGTTTCCTCTTTATACCAGAGGAAGTGACACGTCAGATCCTTAACCTCAAACATCTTACCAGGGAGACAGACAGAACGTGGCTAGTCAGATGTTGTTGGAGTTAGAGTTTACATTACACATGCAGGCTGCAGACTGATTTTAGAGGAGCAGGGACTAAATAGGCTAGTCACAAACGGTACAGATATAGAGAGAAGCAGAGATGGGGCTGGAGAGAGAGAGGAGAGGAAGCAGGGAGGAGAGCAGAGGGGCATGGGGAATGGGAAGGGAGAGAGAGAAAGAACTAGCTTTCCAGTTCCCTTGGGTATAGGCCCTTACAGTGGTCTCATGGGACCTCTCTCTCTCTCTCTCTCTCTCTCTCTCTCTCTCTCAAAAGCTGAAATGAATGGACTTGTCCTTTTGGCTTCTAAAGAGTCCCTGATTGAGATGTAATCGACTCTGATTCTAAAGAGCACCATCATAGTTACACAGTGAGATAGCTCTGGGCAGTCTTGATATTCTTCTTTTCTTTCTCCTTTTAATATCAATAAAATTATATCCACAAGTGTGTGTTCCTTGGGGGTATAAAGAAGAATCAGCCTTGAGTTGTAGAGAAGAAAGAATCTGTTTCTTTTTCAGAGCCCGCCTGACATGGTTAGTGGCTATTCCTTAACTTGCAGATTAAAAAAAATTTTGGTATAGAAAGATCTTAAATAATAGATAGGATATACTTAGACTAAAACTTTTATTTGTTGTCTATGGGAAATTCAGACTTAACCGGGTGTCCTATTTTTATTTGCTGGACTTGCGCTATCTTTGCCTAGGGAGAGGATGCTTTTTTACTTTTTCTCACGTTACAGTTACTTCTTATTTTCTCATATAAAAATTATGTGTTTACTAGACCCTGAGAACCTTGAAAACAGAGATTACACTGTGTGCTTTATTTTCCTCTCTGTCTCTACATCCTAACACATCCTAACAATGCCTAGAACAAATATTTGTTGAATGAAGCACAATTTAACAACTCTCTGGTCATATCTGCAAAGTTTAGGGGAGGGCAGTAGTCTTCGCTTTGGTCTTGCATTAATTAGCACATTTTCTGGATGGATAGAGAGAGTCCCTGTGGGTTCTGTGATCTCATGGTCACCTTAACAGAGCTGCACTCAGAATCTTTCAAGAAAATCTGGTTAAGAAAAAATATGCACAGTACCTTGCAGATGTCACTCCACTGCCCAGGGCCATTGTCATTGATTGCTCTAACTTTAAATAGATACTCGGTGTTAGGGGTCAGGTTGTGTAGCTCCAGATTCTGCTGCATTATGTCTCGAATTTGTCCACAGAGCTCCATCCTCGCGTTGTTAGGAGGTGTAGTAACGAGTTCATAGAACTCCATCTCAAAAGAGTCCACATCTTCTGCTGGGCATGTCCAGTAAACCTATAGAAGAGATGAACATGCTGGTGTGGGACTGGTACATATCACTCAGCTTTCTTTCCTGTGAAGACTGATGCTTTGACTCTCTGGGGCTCAAGTGGGGTGGACCACATTCCCTCACACTGCTGAGGCCTTTGAGTGTAGCATATGAAGCAGTCTAGCAAGGCTGTGGGAAGTGGCCTGGCGTGATTGCTTTGGATGGATTCCAGGAACAATAGAATGCTCCTCTGGGTTCTGTTATTCTTGGTTAACTTGGAGGTGACAATTGTCTTTCCAACACCACTAGCAAAAGCAGCTACGTTTTACTGAAAACCTATTATTTACCAGATTTATGGCAGTCAGTCATTACCATCCCTAGTTCATGTAACCCTCACAGGCTGGAAGACAGACTCTTCTGTCCCTTTCAAAGACAGCATCCTAAGGGTACAGCTGGCAAACTCCGGTGGAACCACGGAATACTGGAAGGTGAGAAGAATATCCATCCCAACCCTGATTTGCAGGAGATATCCAAAGAGGTGACATGACATATCCAATAATGGGAAATATATGTTCACACTCCAAGCATAAAATATCAATTCCTGGAAAGGGTTATATTAATAAGCCTCAATTAGCAGATAGTGTCTGGCACATAAACTATTTTATGCACATAACTATATTTGTCTTTTTAAAAGCCACTATCTAAATGATTTTATTAAAATTTTAAGGTTCTCATAAAATAAAGGTTATGAGAATAAAATTAATTTGTAAGTGTATAAATCTATAACAAATTTATAAAACAATAAAATTTGAATTTTTCTGGCTATCAAAGGAAGAATACTAACTGTACCATATGTAGAAAATACAGAAAAAGTATAACAGAAGAAAATAAATATCACAATTCCACAAACTAGTTAATTCATTATGATTTCTTTTCAATTTTGGAATACATATAAACACACAGATATATAGAATTTGGGTTATACTACTCTTCTTTCTTTTACTTACTATATTTTGTATTTTTCCTATATTATTAAAAATTCAATAGTCTACATCTTTAAAAACTTACCCCATAAATAATTTAATCCTTCTATAGTTGAACATTTAAGTTTGTTTCTAATTTTATACTGTCATAAATAAATGTTGCAATGGACACATTTGGGGGCCTGAATCTTCATCTGAATTTTTAAACACTTTAAAGGAAGGGATTGCTAGAAATAAAACTGAGTTTAAAAATTTCTAGGAGTTTTACAATACATATTAATAACTTATAAGACTAACTTTAATAATACAATAATACCTCAGTTCACAATCGCTTCTGTTTGCAAACAATTCAGTTGGCAAATGAAAACATTTGGCAAAGTTTTCTTTAGGTTGTTCACAAACTCTGCATTGGGTACAAACACAACCATAGCCATCTTCCCCACACAAACACAAACACAGCTTTCTTTTCCAAAATTGTACAGCAAATTAAGTTCGTAAACTGAGGTACCACTTATATTTTCTGTTCCAAAAATCCTGAAGATTTGAAAGAGATGTCAACACAGACTTATCTTTCCCATTACCGAGCCCTATGATTCCTCTGACCCTAAAATAGGGATCAATGATATTTTTGTATCAACCAGTGACTTGACTGAGTTGTTTTGTGTAGGCCTCTTTTTTGAGTTCACCCAGGAACAGCTGATAGGGGGCATTGGGTGACTTTCCCCAGGTCCAGGTATAGGGCAGATACCATCAGTGCTTTCACTTTAAAACAAGGAGCAGTCCACTCCCTACAAGGTCTGGGTTGACATGGAGATGAGATCCTGCCACCACCCCTGACCTGATGTCACTTACACTGTGGGTCTTGCTGCTTTAGGATCATTTTGCGTCAACTGCTCAGCATGGGTATCTCTTAAGTGAAGGTCAGGGGGACCTTATTGTGTCTGACAGCTTCTGTGTGGTCTTTCTTGGTGTCAGTAATAGACTTCAAAACACAGATTACCACGTCTGAGGGGAAGTGAAGGTTGGCCTGTGTCTGGCCTTCACTTTTTTTGGTTTGTTTTTAGATAAGCCTTTTATACCAAAGTGTGGTCAGTAGAGAGCAGCACTGGAAGTTTGAGAGAAATGGACTAAACCTACCAAGATGAACCTGCATTTTAACAAGATCTCCAGCTGTATAGTGATGTTTGAGAACCACTAGTTTAGGCTCCAAACTCGCTAAACATTTTTGGGAGTATGAGTCATATTCCTAGACTATGGGGCCTCTGTTACAAGGAAGCAGACCCCAGGCTGGCTTGGAAGCTGGTTCTTCAGGAACCCAGGAAGAATGAGACATACTCTCATGGAATATATAGTTATATGCTAATCTTTTTGCTTCTTTGAATTTTAATAAGGTATCACATAAGCAGTTCAATTTAGGTGCAGTTAGACTTGAAAGATCATTTGTCCGTGTTAGGTCATGAAGGCCAAATGGGAATCATGTCTCCTGGGGCCAGAAGACAGAAGCTGGTAAGACCTGTGCAAAACCCCACTCTCCACCTTCCCCCTCAAAAAAAAGGTGAATCTCAGGAAGTAAGAGTTGGAACTAAGTTGTGGATTATCCTAGTGTTTTCAAGTCACAAAGTCTGAATATTTTTTTTGCGGGGGGAGGATAGTAGTTTAAGGGCATCAAAATCCGGTAGTTAAGCAAGCCTGCATTTCTAGTTCTGTTTGCTAGGCTCCCTCCATTATTAGGGTTCTTTTGAAAAATATTACACTATTGAAGAAGTCTCTTCAAATTCCTTTAGTTACAGTGTGGTTACCTTGGATCAGGGGTGGGGCATTCAGATGGATTTGTGAGGATGAGTTATGTCCATTGACTGCTTTAAGCCTGTCTTGGGTTACTGAAAGCTTTGAATGGGCTGACCACAAAGTGTCAAGAGGAGCATGTTTAAGTGACAAGATCCTAGAGGTCAAAGAAGTATGTACAATCTTTCATGACTACGCACTTCCCTTCTCTGACCTGTCCCCGTTCCTTCCTTACCTTGGCAGCTCTTGGATACACCAAAGTCTGGTAGATAACAAGTGGGCCTGGGGTCTTCGCGGAGGCCTCATTGAATGAGTACCAGTTGTGGAAGCTGTTGCTGTCCTGCACAGGCTGGTTTTCTGATGCGTTGCTCCAGTAGGTGTACAGGCCATCTGTAGGTTTGGCAGGGGAAGCTGACTGGGCTCTCCCACAGGCCTCCAGGCCTAACTTGACCTTTTCTCCGGGGCTGGTGGCGAAAGACAGCAAGGAGGAGCTTCGCTGGCATAGCTGCTGGTTGCCGAAGCTGTGGGTGCTGAATGTGACCTTCCTGGCAATCGTCATTTCTGAGTGATTGGGATAGGGAGAGGGCAGCGAGTCCCCTGAGGAGCACACCTTCTTGGGTCCTGTGGGGAAGAGCTCATGGATGGCATTGGAGAGTTCGGCGAAGTCCAAGGGCATGCAGTGCAAGGAGTGGAGCCGTAGGTGGGGGTCGGGCCTGAAGGTGCTCTGGATGCCGTCCTCGATCTGATCCACGAGAATCTTGGCTGACTGCAGGAATGCTACTTGGCCCGTCTCCTTCAGGGCTTCCTTCGAGTAGGCGATGAGGCCATCCATTTCACTCACTTTCAGTGCAGTGACTTGCACATATTTCTCTATCTCCTTCTGCCTGGACACTTCTAGATTCTCCACCTGTTCCATGATGTTTTTCTCTTTCTCGTGAAGGATGCTGCGCAGCTTGAGAAACCCATTTCTGATCTCTTTTCGCTTTGCCTCCTTGTCAGCTTTAAAGCTGTTTCTCAAAATGTTGAATTCCATGAGGTCATTATCAATTTCGTATCGGACTGCAAAACAACCATGTTAGTTACTGTTAAAATTTTCATCTCTCCAGATGCGAAAACAACAGAAACTGGAGGAAATTAGATCTGGCTCCATGGAAGTGAGTGAGGAGAGAGCGAGGGATAGAGGGAGGCACTTGTAGGTGGGCGAAACAGTCCAGCCTAGGCTCATAAAATACATTTCCTTCTCTCCCTCCCCTCCTTTTCCTCTCAAACTTCCCTCAGGTATAACCCACTGTGCTTCCCTGGCATATTTCTGTCTAGTAACAGTGACCACCGTGGCCTCAGGTCTGAGGGTAAAAGTTTGTGGCCACTCTTTTTTTTTTTTAAACAAATTTATTTCATCTTTTTTTTTTTTTTTTTGGCAGTACTGGGGATCGAACTCAGGACCCTGCGCTTGTTAGGCAGGCGCTTATTCCACTGAGCTATATCCCCAGCCCCTGTGGCCACTCTTGACCTTGGTTTTCACTAGACTTCATTTGTCTGTAAGTTGGACTGGAGAGGAGATGAAATCACAAAGTGACTGGGCCCTCCTCTTTCCTGTGGGGAAGGTAGGCTGTTACAGAGCCAGGAGAAAGAAACTTCTGATTATTTCTTCTAAATGACGTCTCGCCCAAGGATTCTTGCCATCAAAAATCCAACCCTGAATACCATATGCTATCTCTCGTTTGAGTAAGACAAAATACAAACCAGGAGCTCACTAGAGGCTGTATAGAAGGAGACAAGGAGATGGATCTTTTTCAAATAGGAAGGGTGAGATCAAGAGATCAAGAGTGAGGGATGAGGGGGTGTGGAAGAGGAAGTAAGTAGAATAAAGGAATTCTATGTACAAGAACCTAATAACCTTATGAATAGAAACATTTTATCGCATAAACATAAGCTAAGATTAGCAATATCAATAAAAGTGAAAAAATAAGGAAAAGGGAATTAGAAGAGAAAGAGCGAGGTAGGGAGAGATGGGCTAAGGGGTTAAACAAAGGAAGCAAGGTGTATTGTGTACATGTGCCCAGTCCTCAAGATGACTGTAACATGCATGTACTGCAAACATGTACTGCAAAGGGAAATAAAAAGAATCCAGCCCAAGCAGGAGTGGGAAATCAGAACAGTTATCCTTTAAGAAAGGGTCTGTTGTTACCCTTGGAGGGGAACCAATTTCCCCCGTGTCCTCTCACACAGTGTTTGGAATTTTTAAATTCACTCTGCCAACCCTGGAGCCCTGCTGCATGTTGTGTGCCATTTAAAGTGCTGGGGATGCAGGTAGGAGGAATATGAGCACCCATCAGTGCTGTAACTGCAAGGTGCTGGGGCGGGAGTAGCACCTGGCACATCTCTGTGGAATTAGCACCTTTATTGGCTTTAAGGGGTTTTAGGTACTAGACAGCTATTTGAAGACCATCAGCTTTTGGTAGCATACACTGTACGTATTTAAGATCCTCCTCAGGGAAGGCCAAGGCTGCAGTGAGTTGATAAATTCTATATTTTACCAAACTTTATTGGAGAGCACTTGATTCTTAACATCCTTGGTCCACAGAAAGCTGGTCTTCTGTGGATGGTGCCTATGGTAATAATGTTATGCATTTGAGTAAAAGAAACCTAGGGTCCTGTCAGACCCTGAGAAAAGGGACCACAGCTGCACTATGACCAGTGTGTGTAAGGGCGGGCAAATGGGGTTTGTTTTCTAGCATCTTGGAGGTCAGTGCCAGCAATATCACTTTTGGGCCTTTTCTGTAACATCTCTATTCCCTTTGCCCACCTTGACCCGTGGTGTTCTTTTTTTTTTTTTTTTTTTTTTTTGGTGGTACTGGGGATCGAACTCAGGACCTCAGGACCCTGCACCTGCTAGGCAGGCGCTTATTCCACTGAGCTATATCCTCAGCCCACGACCCGTGGTGTTCTTGAGGCAAGGTGGGTGGGAGCTCTACAGGAAACTATTAGTTTGTAGTTTTAGTTCGGCTCTAAGGTTCTCCTTGATCTCCCCCATAGGCAAGCGTGTTGTAACTTGAAGCAGCTGAAGTTCTGCTATGCGTTACTATCTTTGACCATTCAATAGTCAGCTGTTGTTGAGGAAACTTGAAGAGGAAATTCCTTGCTTTATTAGAGATTAGTCAAGCTTCTGTATAGCAAAGTCATGAAAGATAGAATAAGAATTTTCAGACGAGGGTGAAGAAAGAGTCAGTGCCAGGAGGGGAGAAAAAGAAGAGACCAGAAGTGCTCTCACTCCAAAACCTTGCAAGTAGGATGGTGTAACAAGAGCTGATCTCAGAACAAAGTCAAATCAAAGCCTTTTTCAGGTTATACACTAAAAACTGGTTGCCATTTATTAAACGTTTATTATTAACCCTATCCATATCTTATGAACCAGATCCACATATTATCATATATATTTTTTCTATTTAATAATAACATATTGTTTCTATTTATAGATAAAGAATCTGAGGTTTGCAGAAGTGAACTAACTGCCTAGAGTCGCACGCGCAGTACACAGGAGGAACCAGACCTGTCCTGCCTCTGTTTGTCTAGCATTGAAGCCTAAGTTTCTTAATTTCTCCAGCTGTGGTCCTCGGCTCTCTGTGAGCACTGGAGTCACTTGAGTAGTTTTCTTGACCTCACCTGCTGAGATTTTGAATCAGTTGGCCTGAGACGGGGAAGGGGGAATAGGAATCCAGATAAGGCAGTTTTCAGTTAGGTTTAGAATCTATTCCAGGGACTCTCCTGGGCATCTTTGCTATAAAAAATTCAGATTCTGATGCAATCAGCTAGATGGGCTGAAGGTTCTGCATTTCCAACAAGCTCGTAGGTGATTCCAACATCTTTGGACCATATTTTGAGTGGCAAGGAGCTACATCTCTGAACTCTTCTTAATCCAGTTCTCAATCTTTGCTGCACAAAAACTCACAAAGGAGAATTTTTAAAAACCCATTCATCAGCTTGCATTTCTGTAGTAATGGGAAAGGGGCATAGGCTGTTAGTAAGGCTCCCAAACTGGATCTTCTAGCAAGGGTTTATTTTTCAGTGTATATTCTCAGATCACCCACTTTTAAATAATCTGAGGATGTGCTCAAAATGAACATTTATGGTACCTCCCTAGAAGCGGAATCAAGTGCTCAAGCACAAGTTCAAAGTGTAGTTTAAAATGTTATTTTGTTCCTTCAGGAAGGAAGAACACGTTCAGTTCTTTACTTATATCTGATATCTACTTTACCTACTAGCCCTACTAGGCCTCCCCTTCCAACTGCTGAAAAATCTTGAAATTTGCGCTGGTGTTGTTCCTAAACTTTGAAGAGAAGTTTGCTACCTGCCCTGGATTCTGAGAAAACTGCCATAGGACTCAGATGTACTGGTGCTCACACTGTCCAGCTGCATGGGCGCCACAGCAGGTTGTAGGTAGCAGCCCATTCCCTATGCTGAGACCCAAGTCTACCTAAGCCCTGGCCTGGGAAGGCAGTGAGTATTATTTTAAGAAGACTTTCCAGGAACCTATAGTTCTAACCATTTTCTTGGTGATATGCCTCAAACAGGGTTTCTTTAATATAGGGCTTTGCTGGTGGTGGCTCCAAAATGGAATAATTTTCCATTCGCACTGTTGACAGGTATATGGCACTTGAGAAAAATCAAAGTACTTCTGAAATATCCATGCTGATGAGAAGTCCCAGGTGACATGAAAATTAACAAAGTCTGTCTCTGGTCCATCTCTATATGCAATGGGAACTTTTGGGGCAGCTCAGGGAAAAGCTGTCTCCCCTCTGTGTGTGGGCATGTTTGTATGACAGAGACCACAGTATCTGACAAAGAGAACAGGCTGCCCGGAGCTGGTGCACCTTGCTTGGCCACTGGCTGCGAGTACTCCTTAAGGACATGGACTACCGGTAGTATGGCTGTCCACCCCGCACAGCTCTATTTTAGATTCCGGTTACCATTGAGGGACGAGCACTTGTGAAATGAATGCTGTGGAATTAATATGGGATTGGAGTCAGGTAGGCTGGGTCTGCTGCTCACTAGCAGCCTTGCAAACAGAGTTCTTTTATCCATGGATGTGATTTTAATGCCTGTACTGTAGGATTATTGAGATTGGATGTAGTGCATTTCAAAGGCCTTGTAGAGTTGGCCTTTATACAAGGTGCTAGTCTTGGAACTGAGGGTCCTTAAAAGGATCTCTAGGGTCCACCTATTATCCAGATGCAGTCACCTCCAGAAATTACAGGGCCTTTTCTGAGCTCTTTAAAATATTATTGTACTTGGTTCCATTATAGAAACTGGGGTCTGTTTCCCTTATAGAGCTATAACTCTATTATATATACCCAACATAAACAACTATGAACAGGCATACAGAGGAAAACCAAGCTGTTGGCCAGAATGTTATTGGCTATTTCTGAGTTTTCCTATTGCTTACCATGTGTTACCACTTCATTTAAATTATTCTCTGAAACTTTGGGGGAAAGCTCACGGAGGAAAAATTTTACATCAGGATGACTTTTGGTGTTAGCTTCATTGTTTTTCCCTGAAAATTGGCCTGGAGGTGGGGAGTGGCACGGAATCTAACTTCAGGACAAAACACCTTGGAAATGTTCTCAGAAGTTTGGGAAACTAGAGCGTTAAACTTAATTTCCAAAGAGGAAAATGAAAACAGAAGACATGGAGATTGTAGACTCTTTGTGGACTATAACATGTCAGGTTTGTTTTGTTTTTGCATGCTTTGCATAGAATAACTCGGTGCTCACAATACTAAATGAGGGAGTTACTCCTGGTGTTCCCATTGTACAGAAGGGGAAACCAAGGCACGAGAAGGCCAAGTGGCTGGTGGCAGGAGCCAGTGTGGATACAGTGACAGTGACCATGGGAGGCTCCATGTTTCCGGGGCACGGGCACTGCTCTGGTGGGCAAAGGTAAGGCTGTCACTGTAAGATTGCCCCAAGCCACCTTCCCCATCAGTTCCTGCACCAGGAGCTACTCGGGAGGGACACACACGCACACGCCCCAGGACCTGCTTTGAACTTGGCGATGGCGCTGAAGAGCGCCGCGGCCCTCTCCGAGCAGGCGTCGATGAGGTTGACGGTGTCATGGCCGTTGTGGAAAGCCACCTTGCAGAAAGTGCAGAGCAGCTGGTTGTCGTTGCGGCAGTACTCGCTGATCCGGCTGGACGGGTGCTGAATGCAGATCTTCTCGTCCTGGTCCTCGGGGCTGGTGTCCACGAAGACGTGGTCCTGCATGGTGACGTCTGAGTGGAAAGCCTTGAGGCACTCGTTGCACAGGTTGAGGCGGCAGGTGGTGCAGCGCTTGTAGGCGATGCGCCGGCTGCGGCAGACCTGGCAGAGGATGGGCCCGGAGGAGCGGTCGAAGCGCCATTTGAGGTAGCTGTGCTCCTGCATGTAGCGCTTGGTGAGGCGGCCGCGCAGGTAGTTCTCAGGCAGCCGCATCTTGTGGCTGTAGGGCATGCAGTGTGAGCGGTTGCACACCGGGCAAATGAGGATGAAGAAGTTCTCGGTGACTTCAGCACTCTTTTGCAGGTGACGGAGGCACTTCTCACACAGGCTGTGGTTGCACGGAAGCATAAACGAGTGCAGGCGCAGCCGGTTGCACATGGGACAGCTGAGGTGGTCGACCAGGTGGCTGTCCACTGGTACGGTCTTCACATCATCCACCTGCGTATCGCTGCTCCCCACACGCAGAGCGGTCTTGGACCTGCAGGGAGAAGCAAACAGCGGGGGCTTGCTCTGTGGAATGGGGGAGATAAGGGCCCCTGCCTGGGTGCTTAGCTTCTAAGCTACCTCCTCCATCTTTTCGCTGGGTGACCTTTCTGCCTATTCCTCATGTGACTGGTCCCCATGCCATGGAATTTCTTGAGAGGATTAAAATTAATACCTCTAGAGACTGAATTCCCTGGAAGAGATCTGGAAGAGATTCCCTGGAAGAGATCTGCAATTGCTTGGTGCAGTTTTCCAGCAACAGTAAAGCAGCAGACTGGCCAGGAACAGTCAGTTGGGCCTTGGGGTTCCTTTGATTGTCAGTAATGTCATGGAACCCACAAGGGCACTATGATTGTGATGGATCCAGAGCAGAGGGCCAGGGATGTAGCTCAGTGGCATGGCACCTGCCTGGCAAGTGTGAGGTCCTGAGTTTGATTCCCGGTACAAAAAAAAAGGACTTCCAAACAGAGCAGAACCACTTCATAACATTGGAACTCAGACAAGAACATTCTCCAGATCACAAAAGCGGCCACTCTTACGAATGGATAAAGAGGGGTGACTGCTGCTAGTTCTGTCCTCCATTGCTGCCCCACACTGCCTTGCAGATGCTGGTTCACTCGCTCTGTTCTCCCCGCCTTCTGTTAAGATAACCAAAGATGTACCCTCATGTTCTCACTCCCTGTAAGGCAAATCCTATCGTAATTCACTGACGCCGTCTCATACAGGCCCCTCCCACTGGCCCACGGGTACGTTCCCATGTGTTGAAGTGGGTGCATAAACCCAATTATGCCCAGCTGCAAGCGAGTTCTTGGCTGGTTGTACCTAGAGGGCATCTACATTATCATGTAGATGAGGGTGATGGTGACTAAGTGTTCTCCAGGACACCGTAGGGTCAATACCTGAGCCAAGACTAGAACCCGCTTATCTGATCTGACCCCCAGATCAATAGGTAGTGAAGGTGCACGTCTTTGAGAATAGTTTCTTAACCTCCCTCATCTTAGTTTCCTCATCGTTAAATCAAAGCTCACAATACCTCTTGCTTCATGAGGTTTTTTATACAGTGTAAGTGAGCTAATCCATGGGAAGTGGTTAGCTGTGGGTAGATTATAAGCATGGGACAAGTGTGGCCGATACGATCACTCTGCCTGCTGCTCGCTGCTTATGTCCACGGAACAGAAAGATTCCACAGCAGAGGGAAATAGGGGTCAAGTCTGTGACAGCACAGACTTCTGTGCTGTTGTGTGTGTTGAGATCATGTATTTGTCTAATGTCTGAGGCCAGTTTCTTATATTTATTTGTAAGGAGAATGGATGAAGTGAGAACATTCTTGTGCAATTTAAGTTTATGGTTTAAGCTGTTATAACCAGAGCAAATGTAAAGAGATGCGTGACCTGTGGCTACTCTCGCCTCTGTTCACAGCGCTGTTTGTGTACTGGTGTTGACACCGGGCTGTGTTCCCTTCTGCTGTTGCTTTTTTTGCTTTCCCTGTATCTTTGTCTCCTTCCCCACTGTCGTGGCGAAGGACCTATGTCTCAGAGTCCAGACCCCCAGTGCACTGCTATGAGTGACCCTGTGGTGACACAGTCTCCCTCCTGCAGACTCAAGCACCTGGGAATTTTCTCCCCTAGGAGAGTGGTGGTGAACCTGTGCCACAGCGGGCTGTTTGTTATCACTGAATGCTCTACAAAGTTCGCTGCCCTAGGATTCGGGATGCTGGGCTCTGTTCTTTCTGTTTCTTCTCTGCTTCCCAGCCTTCCGCCTGGGCCTGGAGGACCACCTGGAAGTGCAGGCCTGCTGGATGTGTGGTAGCTGGAGGGACTGCCTTTAGTTTGGCAAAAATGTAGGACTCTGAGAATCACTGTGTCCCATAAAGAGAGACAGTGTGAGAAGTCAGGAAGCAGGGAGGGAAGAAAGGAGCGGTCCCGGAAGAGAAAGAAGAAACACAGGTCTGACCAGAGGCGATGGCCCAGTAAGCTGTGGTAGAGAAGAGACGGGAAATGACGAGGAGGAGGAGGCTGAGAGGATGCGTGAGGCTGGAGTGGGGAAGCTGCTGGGCAGGAGAGGTGGCGAGAAGCACAGCGGCAGGAGTCCAGGAAGCAGAAAGGGGCAAGTTTGGACTCAAGCTCCAGTATGCCAGAGCTGACCTTCTGGCATTTGCCATACCACTGCCACGTAAAGACTCAGGTGGAAAATGGGCATGCAGGGCCCCTGGTTCTTTGCCAGAGCCGTCACCAATGCCAGCAGCTTGGTCCTCCTGCCGGGATATCCTGTCAGACTGAGGCCTGTTCTCCTTGTACCTGTGTTCTCACCTGGCTGGCGAGGTTCCCAGATTCCCTCCTTGCCTGATCCAGACCATTCTGCACATTAGAATCACCTGGAGGAGGCAGAGCTTTTACAATTCTGCTGTCCAGTTTGTACCTTTAGACTGAAAGTCATAGTGTTTAGGGTTAGGGCCAGGCATCAGCCTATTTTAAAGATCCCCCGGGTGATGTCAGTGCACAACAAAGTGGGGGAGCTGCTAACGCCTGAGACATCGTCACAAAGCTGCAGCTGCATCCCTCCTTGGCTGAAAGAGCTCAGTGACTCCCCACGGCTGGTGCACAGAGAGTGGGGCCTGCAGAGCAGATTCACACCTTAGAGTGTCTAAACTTGTACCCAGAATCTGCAGCTTCCTTTCCATGCAGACGGCATGAGAGGGCCATGGTGGTGGATAACAGTTATTAGACATCTGCCAGGTGCTTAACTGCAAAGTAGATCACATTCTTCCCCCAAACCCAAACCTTTGCTCACAGAATTGCTTTTCCAGCCTTGAAAGCCTTCAGACATGCTTCCCTTTGTTCTCTCTCCTAATCTCATCAGCTATGAGAGCTGAGTGATGGTCTTTCTTGCTCTGAGAAATCTACCTGTACTGTACCAGGCTCCTCTCCTGTATGACATAAAAAGACAGTTTGGCAGAGCCGGAAGAGGATACGCAGTGCCCAGCAAGGAGGATTACCTCCACGAATGAGTAATTAAAAGCCTACCTGCTATGATTTCTGGATGAGAAAGCAGAGAATGCCATTAGAAGTTCATGGATGTCTAGGGTGCTTAGATAAATGGCTGGGGTCAAAAGTGGCTCACAGAAGTTCTCACTTTTCCAATAAACATTTCAGATATCAAAAGTTCATAGGGCCAGGCATGGTGGCCCACATCTGTAATCCCAGCACTTGGGAGGCTGAGGCAGGAGGATCACTGTGAATTGGAGGCCAACCTAGGCTACAAAGTGAGTTCAAGGCCAGCCTAAACTGCATAGTGAGATCCTGTCTCAAAAAGACCAAAAAAAAACAAAACAAAACAAAACAAAACACAGTTCACAGGAAGATTAGATTGCAAAGTGCATATATGAATCGTCATACCTACCCTATGATGGCAGGTATCATTTTCTCTATTTTTTGGTACAGCATTTTAAATTTAAAAGCACAAATTCTGCATTCAGTCAAATCCTGACTGGATCTTACTAGCTGGCCAGTCCTGGGCATCTTAACCTTCAGTTTCCTCAGGGCTACATGAGCACAGGCTGAGGGTCCAGCAGCATCATGCCTGCAGTACCTGGCAAATTGCTTACACAGGAGGTGTAATTGGTTTACTGTCTGGTACAGTTGTAAGAGTTGGGGTTCAGAAGGGTTCAGCCCTTATTTCTGTAGTTAAGGGAGCTTGGGTTTGCAACTCAAGAGTCTAGACGTGTTTTTTAGGATACTCTTCATTACCACAGAATGCTTGGCCTCTCCTTTTCAAATAAAGCAGTGGACTCAGAGAGGCACTGGCCTGTTCTGGGGACTGCACAGCGGGTATGAGGGCCCCAGTTTCCCTGGGCCGATGTGGCCCCATCCTGAGTGCTGGGCACTTACGAGATGCGGATGCTCTTGAGGCGGCCCTTGCGGAATATGATGGTGGCGTTGCGGCAGCAGCGGCTCTCGTAGTAGTGACACTTGATGTTACCACTGGCCGTGCAGCAGCACTTACAGTTGGGGTCGTTGGCCCAGGAGCAGCAGCACCAGTGGCAGTTGGGGTTCTCTGCGCAGGTACAGTGGCAGAACTGACAGTTCCTCTCGTCCTTGTAAGGGCAGGGGAAGCAGGTGCAGTTCCGTTCCGAGGTGAAGATGAACTTGCAGCACAGACAGGAGCACAGATGAGGACAACATCTCTGCCACGTGCAGCATGGGGAGCAAACACACATAGCAGTATCCATGATGCCTATACGACGGCCACCTGGTCCCCGGGGCTCTGGACACCTCCTCCACTGGAGTCTTGCTGTTAGCTCTCCGGTGGAGGAGTCCTTCCTCCTCCTCGCGAGGCCTTCAGTTTGGGAGTTGCGGTTTGGGAAGTTGGCTGTTTGAGAGGCCTTCACAGGTGGTGTCCCTACTAGCAAGTGCATGGGATGGCTTTACATGCATCTGCTTGAGGTCATTTGCTTATGTCACAATCCCTGTCTCCCTACTCTGCCTAACCATGCTGAATAGGGAAATGACCCCTGGGAGTGCTGGCATGGGCGGTGAATGGTCTGTGTCAGTGGTGACGAACCTCTGGCTCACATGTGATCGTCAGAAGCTGTAAAAATTTTGCCATCCCTGTTTTATATTATCGTGGGACCAGCTCCAGAGCAGAGGTGATAACAGTATAAATCCTGGGGGTTTGGCTGTCACTTGTCACCTTCCAGGTTATGGGATAGTTTTTTTTATTTTTTTTGTCTTTTTGAGACAGGGTCTCACCATGCAGTTCAGGCTGGCCTTGAGCTCACCTCATAGCCCAGGCTGGTCTCGAACTCACAACGATCCTCCTGCCTCAACGATCCTCCTGAGTGCTGGGATTACAGGCGTGCGCCGCCACGCCGAGTTTATGGGATAGGTTATATAAGATATTTCTTCTTGCTTGGTACTTTACCTGTAGTTTGGGCAAACTGACTACAGGCTATGTCTTCACTGACTGAAAGACGGTTATGATTGTTTAGAAAAGTAGATTGGCATGGTTTTCCTCTCTGTGGACTTCTTCTGCACTGTTGAAACTCTTTACTCGATGAACAAAGCACAGTGCTTACAAATAATAGTGATGTCACATTTAAAGAGACATCACCGTTTGGAAAAAGAATTAAAGGAATGAACGTTCTATGTTCCCTGAAGTACTACTTTCAGTAAACATTGATCTTGTCAATCACTGTGTCATCACTGCTCATTTTCACAAGGTGTTGTATGCAAGTCACTCAGAGTTATCTCTTGACTCTTTTGTAGCTTCTCGGAGTTTGTCTAAGGCTCAAGTTTTGTTTCCTCTTGTCTCACGCTCACCACTAGCCCTTTCATCCAGGCTAGAACTCTACACAGAATGTAACTCTCATTAGCATATTGTCAGGAGCCCTAGAAAGACTTTATATATGTAGGGGAGAATTTTACTTTCCTCTTTATGCAGCTTGCAAAGATTAAAAGAGCAGAAACTTCATAGAAACCATATGATAACACAAACAGTCTTACTATTTTTCCAAAAAAGCAGGAGGGAGAGCTGAATTTGGCTTTGGAAATTCATTGTATAATTTATTATCTCTCCCTGTGATTATCACGTTTAAAATAGAAAAGAAAATTCACTGAACATGAATCATGCCAGCCTCACATTGATTTTAGATTTCTACAGCTGAAAATCCTGGATCACAGGATATGTGCTTTACCTTTTTTGACAGATAGTATCACATTAGTCGTGCATGTGCCAGGTTGTACTAACACAGTAAAGGGCGAGAAACTCCTTTTTCTTGTGTGTGGGAGCAAACTCAGTTTTATAATATTCTCCCCTATCCTAGAGGCACACAAGTTTGCATTTCATTCCAAAATTCATGATGTATTTGCATCATTTGTCTCTGTAAGCCCCCCTCTTGGTTTCTTTTTTTTTTTTTTTTTTTTGCGGTACTGGGGATCGAACTCAGGACCCTGCGTTTGCTAGGCAAGCGCTTATTCCACTGAGCTATATCACCAGCCCCCCTCTTGGTTTCTTTAAATATTTTTGTTGAGATATAATTCACTTGTCATTAAATGCTCAATTTTAAAGTGAGCATTTCATGGTTTTTAGTATATTCATTACACTGTACAACTGTCACCATTATCTAACTCAAAAACTGGTCTATCACTCTCAGAAGATACCCATTGGCAGACACTCCCCTTTCCCTTTGGCCCAGCCCTTGACAAACATTCTACTTTCTCTGTTTGTTGATTTATGTATTGTAGGCACTTCCTGTGAAAGGTGTGGTACGTGATTTTGTGTTCGGATTCTTTAATTTAGAACAGTGTTTTCTGGATTCACCCATGTTGTAGCATGTATGAGGATTAAGTTTTCACTATTAGAAATAAGTTCCTGTAAGCATTGATGTCCAAACTGTGACATGAACACGCATTTTGGGTTCTCTTGGACATGAGTAGAACTGCTGTATCATATGTAGCTCTGTTCAACTTTTTGAGAAAATGCCAGACTATTTTCTAAAGTGGCTGTACAATCTTACATTCCTACTAACAATACAAGAGGATTACAATCGTTTCCATACGTTTATTCAGCTTGTCTGTGTGTTTTTTGCTCTGACGATAGCCATCAGAGCACGTATGCAGTGGCATCTTACTGTGTTTTAGGTCTGAATTTCTCTAACGGCTTCTGATGTTGAAACTCTTTTTATATGGCATTTGTATATTTTGGAGGAGTGTCTCTTAACATTGAGGGTTTTTTTTTACTATTGATTTTTAAGAGCTCTTTATATATAATCTGGATCCTGAATAACAAACACACAATTTAAAATTATTTTCTCCATTTTCTAGGTTATCTTTTCATTTTAAGCAGTGTCCTTTTGTAGGGCCAGGGGCCTACAGATGAGAAAACAGAACAGGGCCCTCCTTTGGTCGTCTAGGTGGTCTCGACTAGAAAGAGTAAAAAACAATCTTATTAGACCAAATCTCCTGGGAAGCAAGTGGAGACAGGGGTAGAGAAGAAAAAAAAAGCAAATGGATGAAGAAAAGCACCAAATGACCTTGGCACTTACACCAAGAGGCCAGAAAAAGAGCAGACAGGCAGGACACAGAGAGAAAGCCAAATGCACAAATGATAAGCTGCCTCCACTTTCAATAAAATATAGATGAGGCAAGGGGCAGCCTCACTTTAGAGAGTGTGTACTCACACCGGTGCACTAACATATATATGTATTCATTGTACAGCCACTATATTGTTCACTACATTATAAAGTACGGTGGGTATCCATGCATCCCTTACTAACTCTAAGCTAACCATGAATAAGTTACCCCGTTGCTAACTAGCTGCCCACTCCAAAGATAAGGCCTTAAACGGTAGGCTAAGAACAAATAAACAAGGGCTGGGGATATAGCTCAGTGGAATAAGTGCCTGCCTAGCAAGCGCAGAGTCCTGAGTTCGATCCCCAGTACCGCCAAAAAAAAAAAAAAAATAGAAGCCCTTAAGAACAAATAAACAAACAGAGAAAAAGACCAGTGTATAGGCCCCGGAGGAAATGCCCTTAGGCAGCGGTTCCGGAAGCCGATCCAGTTACAGGCAGCTCCCAGTGGAGGGGGACGATCACTCACCCTCCCCCATATAAAAGCAGCTGGGAACACGGGCCACAGCTCCTCCCTCTTCCCAGAGCCCCTCACCTTGATTCCTCTTTGTCAGCGTAGCTATTTATCTTCTCCTTTTTACCCTTTCTTTCCCTCTTTACAAATAAAGTGTCTTCCTTTCATTACACTTTGTCCCTCTAATTTTTTTTATCCGGGCTGAGTTTACGGTCCTGGTGGGCTGCTCGGACAGCAGAGCAGCGGTGCTTGTTCCACAGATGCAATGTATTTGGTTCCCTGAGCAGGAGGCAGATGTGACACTTTGAAGCACAAAAGTTTTAAACTTTGATGAAGTTTAATTAATATCCCCCCTCTTTATTTTTATGGCTTGCTTATTTGGTGTCATTTGAAAAAAATGTTAGCTAATTCAAGGTCATAAGGGTTTATCCCCATGTACATTTTAATAACTTTACAGTTGGAGCCTTTACAGTTGGGTCATGGATCTGTTCTGAATTAATTTTTTTAGTTAGTGGTGGATATGGGTCCAATTTCATTCTTTTGCATGTGGATATCCTATTGTTCCAGCACCTTGTTAAAAAGATTATTTTTGAATCCCTTGTTGAAAGTCTATCGACAACAGGTGTATAATTTATTACTGGAACCTCAAATCTGTTCTTCTGATCTGTACGTATCCTTTAAAAAATGCTAACCACATTCTGTTGGTTAATGCAGCTGTGTTGAAACTGGGTAGTGTGAGTTCTTCACTATGGGTTTTTTTACAAGATGGTCTTGAATATTTCATGTCCTTCATTTTCCATATTATGTTTAGGATCAGCTCAAAGTCCATTAGAATCCTGACCAAAATTGCATTAAATCTGTAGATCAACGTGGGGAGTATTGGCTTCTTGCCTTTTTGTGCTCTCGTCAATGAACACAGATTTTGTTTTTCATTTATTTAGGTCTTCCTTAGTTTCTTTCAGCAATATTTTGTAGCTTTTAGTGTACAGTTCTTACACTTCTAAGGTTAAATTTATTCCTATTTTATCCTGTTTGTGCTGGAGTAAATGGAATTGTTTTACTAATTTTATTTTTGGATTGATCTTTGTTAGTGTATAGAAATAAAACTGATTTTTCTATATCAACTTTGTATCCTGAACCTTGCTGAACTCCATTTATTAGCTTGAATCTGTTCTTGTTGATCACATATATATATATGTGTATACACACACACACACACACACACACACACACACACACACACATATGTAGTATATACAGTCTGCCAAAAAATGTATACACACTTTAGGAAATGAAAAATTATATGATTTTTTTCAACAGATGGTGTTACCCTTGTTACCTTGTTACCTCTATGGGGGACCCTAGAGGGTGTCGTCTATTGCGGAAAACCCACTGTACTGCTCGCCCTTAAAGAAGAATTGAAAATGCATGTACAGTAATCTTAATGACTAAGGTGACCCAAGCAGCAGTTTGCCATACTAATAAATGTTTGGAAGCTAATGACCGCCATTTGGAGCACCTCTTGTAATTACAGAGGCCAAAGAGAACTTGTATTAATCTCATGATGTCTCAATAAATTTAATATTAAAATATTTGTACAAGTTTTTCTTTTCCTGAAGTGTGTATACATTTTTGCTGGCCTTTCTCTCTCCTTCTGAATTTGAATGGTTTTTTCCATAACAAATTGCTTTGACTGGATCTTTCCTCCTAATCTTCATAGAAAAAAACCTTTGATCTCTTCACTATTAAGTATGATATTCAATGTGGATTTTTCACAGATTTCCTATAGCAGATTCAGGAAGTTTTGTTATATTCCTAGATTATTGAGTGGTTTTTTTTCCTTTAATGTAGTGCAGAAAGGGCACTAATTGTTCTCAGATGCTGTAGTCTGAATCTATCATATTGGTTTTTAAAATTTTTTATAGCAATATGGTACATTTCATTGATTTTCACATGTTGAATCAGTTTTGTACTTCTACCATAAATTCTACCTGGTTATGATGTAATGTTTTGCTTTACAGTTTTGTGGTGCTATGGTTTAGAAATGATTTGTTCCCCAAAGATGTGTGCCCTGGAAGTTTGACTGCTACGATAGTGATGTGCAGGGGGTGGAACCTTTAAGAGGTGGGGCCTAAGATGAGGGAATTAGGCCCTGGGAATCACCCTTAAGAGTGGGTTAATGCCATGCTGTGGGGGTTCTAGCTCTAATGGAACTGGCTGAGCGCTAAGCACAGATTGTTATGCAGTGAGGCCACTCCCTGTGCTTGGCTCCTTCTGCCCTCAGCCAGTTCCCTTTCTGCTTCTCTGCACAGTAGTGAAGCAGCCACTTCATCATGCCCTCTGGACCCTTTAGCCACCAGATTCATAAATCACACAAACTTCTTCACTTTACAAGTTACCCAGGCTCGGATAGCTCACTGTCGCAACACCAGAATAACTAAGGCAATTTGCTAGAGTTTTCGTGGGGAGTTCTCTACCTATATTTATAGGAGACATTGGGAGTTTTCTTTTCTTGTCAGATGTTTGCTTGTTTTGGCATCAAGGTAATAGTGACATAAAAAAACGAGTTAGTCAGTGTTTCCTTCTCCTCTTTGGGAGAGTTTGTGAAGGTTGATTGATGTTAAATTTATTTTAAAGACTTGATAGAATCCACCAAAATGCAAGAATGGCATATACAAATAAACATGATACACTGCATGAATAGGATAATGGCAACAGTTATATGGTCATTTCAATAGACATAGTAAAGGCATTTAATAAAATTTAACATCCCTGCATGATAAAAACTCTGAACAAATGAGGTACAGAAGAAATGTATCTCAGCATAACAAAGGAGTTGTCCCAAGCCATAGCTGGTGTCTCACTGAATGGGAGAAAGTAACAGCTGCCTCTTTAAGGTCTGTAATGAGACAAAGATGTCAATGTTCACATTTTCTTCGATATTGTGTTATACTAGAAATCTTAGCTGGAGTACTCAGGTAAAAGAGGAATAAAAGGCATCCAAACTGAAAAAGAGCAAGCCAGATTGCCCCTGTTCACAGATCATACGACCGTATACATAGGAAACCCCAAAGGCCCCATCAAAACCCATCAAGACTGAAAATGAATTCCACAAAGTTACAGAGTACAAAATCAACATATAGAAACCAGCAGCACTTCTATACATCAATGGCAAATTGTCAACTAGAAATTAGGAAAGCATTATTTACCATAGCCAACATGTGGAAGACATCTAAATGTCAGTCATTGGATGAATGGACAGAGAAAATATCACCTCCTCCAGAACTATTATTGAGCTTAAGAAAGAAGGAAATTCTGCCATTTAAAACATGAGAGAAGATGGGCGTGTTGGTGAATACTCCAGCACTCAGGAGGATGAGGCGGGAGGATCACGGTGAGTTTGAGGTCATCCTAGGCTATGTAGTGAGTCCAGGCCAGCCTGAACTAGATAGAGAGACCCTGTCTCAAAAACAAACAAACTTGAGTGAACCTAGAAGACACTAGATTATTGAGTGTTTTTTTTTTTTTTCCCTTTAGTGTAGTGTAGAAAGGGCACTAATTGTAGTAAGTTGGCAACAGAAGAAAAAATACTACATGATAGCATTTCTATGATGAATCTCAGGATCATAGAAGTGAACAGTAGAATGGTGGTGATCAGTGGCTGGGGGAGGGGGAACAGGCATTAGTTAAGTGGTACTAGGTTTCAAGTATAAAAGACAGGTAAGTCTTTGAGATCTACTGCGCACCATTGTGCTGCCTATAGATAATAATACTGTGCTTTACACTTAAGAATATGTCATGAGAGAAGAATTATGTTTTTATAACAAAAATAATCAGTAAAAAGGCAAGAGGGAAATTTTACAGGTGGTGGGCAGGTTTTTGGTGTACATTGTGATATTTTCCAAGCTCATTAAATATATATTGTACAACCTTTTGTTTCTCAACTGTACCTCGGAGGGGGAAGGAGGAAAATAAAAGGGATAAGGAAGAAATTAAAATGTATTACATGCATGTACCATTTCCCCAAAGAAATGTAGACATTATGTCCTACCAACAAGTGCTAATAAAAGAAGATTTTAAAACACTGATGTACATACACACATCCATGAGGAAACCTCTAAACTGGAGGTCACTTCTCTCTTTAACTGTTTATTATAGCATTTAGAAATGACCACAGGAAATACAGGGGTGATGGAAAAATACAATGAATGTTCACATTTTTGAAAACTTATTATAGTAGAAGACATGATGCCCGGAGTGACGGGGTAAGGGTGTTTGAAGAGAGGGGTGGTATTTTGAGTTCTTTGAGGAGGATTGGTGGCAGTGTGTCATTGATTATAATAAAATTTAAAAATTCAGATATTCACTGTAGTTTTTGGTCATACCTTGTTTCTTCATTTACAGCAATTTCTTTTTCTTCTCCAGCAATTTCTGTCCAATTAACACATTACAGTGTGTCCTTATCCACTTAATTTTTGAAAACTTATTATGGTAAAAGACATATATTACCATTCATGACCCTCATCTACCTTATTCATGGGGTCGGGCACCATGTGACCTTTGGCACATTCCCACAGTCAGAATGACTATGAAGGGTAAGTGTTTTGAACCATTGAAGAACATCAGGGCAACCGCAACAGCACAACTAAAGATACACACAAACCACTAAGTTTCAAGTACAAAAGCTGGGCAAGTCTTTGAAATCTACTGTGCACCATAGTGCTGCCTATAGATAGTAATACTGGATTTTACACTTAAGAATATGTCATGAAGGTAGAATTATGTTTTTGTAACAAAAATAATAAGTAAAAAGGCAAGAGGGAAATTTTACAGGTGGTGGGCAGGTTTTTGGTGTAGATTGTAATGATATTTTCCAAGCTCATTAAATATATATTGTACAACCTTTTGTTTCTCAACTGTACCTCATAGAGTGAAAAGAAGCTAAAAAAAAGGAAGGAGGTCAAGAGAAATCAGTTTGGAGATTCCTCAGCAAACTAGGTCTAGAGGTCCCATTCAACCCAACTATTCCCCTTCTTTTTCCCCGAAGATCTGAAAACATCATATCACAACGATGTATGTGCACCCATGTTCATAGAGGTGCAATTAGTAATTGCTAAATTGTGGAAGCAACCCAAACGTCCATCCACTGAGGATTGGATAAAAAAATTGTGGTACTTTTATATACTGGAATATTACTCAGCTGTAAAGAAAGATAAACTCAAAGCTTTTATAGGTCAATGGTCACAACTAGAGACCATACCCATAAGTGCAATACATCAAACCTGCATATGTAAACGATGTTGTGTCTCACTAGTATAAGAACCCGAAAGAGTGAATAAAAACTAGGAGGTATGATAGACAGTGTGAAATGAAAGGTTAATATAGACTTCAGTAAATGGATTTACTTACCATAATCATATTTAAGAAGACTGACTATGATAAAGATGTCAGTTTTCCTAAATTATTTACAATTTCAATAATGAGTTTCAGAAATTTTTTTTTAAACCTAGTAGGTTGACTATGTTTACTTGAGGAGGAACAAGCAAGAATTGCTAGAAATACTGTGATGTAAAGTAGAAGGAGTCTAGTTGTGCTAGATATAAAAATATATAATAATTCCTCTAAAATTAAAACAGTACTGTATCACTGTTGGTGGAAGAATAAATACAGCCCTGGAAGAGATAGAAAATACGAAACCCAAATAGATCAAAATGCATATGGGAATTTAATGCATGATCTAGACAATATCTCAAAGTAACGAGGTAAAAGAATATTTAGTATGTCAAGTTAGGAGAGTTGGGTTGCTTCATGTAAAAGAATGGCTATAGTCCTCATACTATACACCAAGGTAAATTCTACAGGGATTAGGGATTCAAATGTGATAAAAGATGAAATCATATAAGTAGCAAAGGAAAATATGGATTAACTTGTTTACAGCCTGGGATTGGAGAAAACATTCCTATATATGACACACAATTTAAAAGTAATGAAGGGAAAAAGGTTGATCATTTTGCAGTGTAAAAATCACTTAAAGAATAGAATGAACAAACACAAAGCCCTTAAAAATAGCAACTCCACTAACAAAGTAGAAACACAAATGATAAGTAGGAAAAAAATCTATAACTTACAGGAAAATATTTGCTATTTAGAGATTTTTATAAAATTTCAGTGGAAAATACGAAGTTTTCTATGGAATAATGCACTAACAATATGAAGATTTTACAGAAAAAATGTAAAGAGTCTACAATCATATATGATTTTGCTCATATTTGCTTACAATAAGAGAAATGTGAAATCACACTACATGTAGACACCACTTTTTACCTGTCAGATTCCCTAAGCTTACCCCAAACTGAGAGTGTACTCTTTCGACAAACCTCTCAGCACAAAGTCTCCTAAGCTTCTGATGAGAATGTTTGGCAGCTCTGTGGAGAAGAATTTTATCTAACTCTCAAAATAGCGTTTACCTGTTGACTGAACAACATTTCTACAAATGTTTCCCAAAGATAACTGACAAAAACACAAAAGTATTTATTCATGGATTCCAACATTAACAATTTTTGAAACATACAGTAATTGTTGATGTTTATGAAGCACAATGTGGTATTTCAATACATGTATATAACATGTATTCATCAAGTCAGGGTGTTTCATGTTCTGTCTTCTTGTCAATACTTTGTGATTGGAGCCTTTGAGCTCTTTCCAGCTATTCATAAAATCCATAGTAGTTGCTGTAAGCTATGATAACCCCAGCTGTGTTGTTGTGCACTAGAACTCATGCCTTGTGTTTTGAAATCCATTATCTACTCTCTCTCCTGCGTTTCAGCCTCTGCTAATCAGCATTTTATTTTCAGACTGACACTTCTTAGCATTGATACATGAGACAAACGACCCACTGTCTGTCTTTCTGTGTCTGACTTATTTCATTTAACAAATACTCTCTAGTTTTATTAATTCCACTGCAACTGATTGGTTGTAATGGTTATGGCTGAGCAATATCGTATTGTATATATACATAACACTTTTTTATGGATATATAGATCGATTCCATATTTTTCCTATTGTAAACAGTGAAACAATAAACATAGGCCTACAGATAGCTCTTTGAAGTACTGATTTCGTTTCCTTTGGATACATAGCCAGGAGTAGGACAGCTGGTTCGTGTAGTAGATGTAGTTTTGTGAGGAACCTCCATATTGTTCACCAGATGGCTGTCCTGCTTTGTGTTCCTACTGGCAGTGTAAGAGTTCTCTTTCCTCTCCACCCTTACAAGTATGTATTAGCTTTTACCTTTTCCATAATAACTATCTTAACCGGTGTGAGATGATATCTCATTGGGGTCTTGATTTGCATTACTCCGATGACTAATGAGGATCATTTTTTTTTCCAGAAAATTTTTTGGCTATTTAAATTTCTTCTTTTGTGAAGAAGAAATTTGTATCCATCCTTTCCTCATTTTTTTGGTATTATTTATCTGTTAGATATTGGGTTGTTTGAGTTTCTTAAACATTCTAGATATTAACTCTTTATCACATGAATAGTTTGCAAATTTTTTTTCCCAGTTTCAGGTTCTATCTGCATTTTTCAAGGTTGTCTTCACTGTGCAGAAGCACCTTAGTTTGATATTGTTATAGGCAGCTGAGTTAGAAATATTATAGGCAGTCAGACAGGGCCGGCCCTCGAAGGAGCCAACAGACCTGAAGGAGCCAACAGATCTGTGGGCCAGACCTTAAGACAAAGGGTGCTATACAAATGCACCCACTCACTTCCCTAGGTGTAAATGTCAGGGATTGATATTCTAAATAAGTAACAACCACCTTCTAAAAAGCCAGGAAAAGTCTGTTAGCCCGACCCCCACAGGAAAAGCCCCTGATCTGTATTCATGCCTGCTTGCTATGTGACTCGCTTCCCCATTTGATTCCAGTCCACTCAGTCTTACCTGGACAATTATACCTGCAATTTTATTGGCTGACCATAGTTTTGTCCATCTCCCCTACCTTGGACCCGCCCCACCTCATGGTTTTTCTCTATAAAAGTCCCTGGAAAAGACAGTCGGGGGAACCCACTGGGGCCCCCTTCTGTCCCTCTCTTGGACAGAAGCTTTCTTTCTCTCAGTAAATATATTCTGCTGTTAACCTCCGTTGTTCCTAAAATTCATTCTTCGGTTTTAGAGAACACGAACTCATCTGATATCATTCAGGTTGGGAGATTTATTTTCCTGTATCAATATCATTCCATTTTCCTTTGGTTGCCTATCTTTTGGGGCCTTATCAGAAACATTGCCTTTACGGAAGTGGTTCTTCTGTTTTCTTCTAGTAGTTCCATATTTTCAGATCTTACATTACATATTGTATCCATTTTGCATGGCTTTTTTTTTTAATAGGGTGAGAGTAGGGTGAAGTTCCAATTTTCTGCATGTGGATATGCAGCTTTTCAGCCTCCATTTAGATGGCTAATTGTGGAACTATTTATAATAGTTCAAAACTACAGACACTCTAAATATACATCAATAGGAACTGATCAAATAAATAAGGTACATCTACATATTGATACCTGATGCACCAATTGCAAGAATCAGAAGACTCTGTCTACTGTTTCAGATGGACTCTTAAATTATATTTTTGAGAGAAAAAAGCAAAGTCTGGAAATGTATAAATAATATGTTACCTTTTATTGAAGGAAAGGGATTAGTCCTTGATTTATATTTTATATGATATGGAAGATAAATCAAAAGTTTAGATTTATGAGAGAGAAAAGGCACAAGATGGGTGGGAGTATATATTTTGATTTATAAAATTGGTTTTTAAAAGCATTTAATTAGTTTACGTAATTTATAATACAAAGGTAAACTAGTATTCTTAAAAATTAAAGAAAAATTAAAGAAATTAACTTAGCTGTAAAATAAGTTGATGACATACCCATATAAGAGAAATTATTTCAGCTTAGCTTAAAGCACAGTAATTTCAATACAATTCCTCAGTTTCACTTGTTTTTCTTTAAGGACAAATAAAACAAACCAAAGCAAAGAAAAATATTAATTTCTCTCAGTAACCACATTGTTTGGGGTAGTTGGTTGTTGTTATTGAGAAAACATTGTGTATTGTACAACAAAGCAGATGAAAAATTTTGTTAAGGTCCATGAGACTCAGACTTCTGGTAAAGAGGAAAAGACATACAGGTGAACATTCACTGAAGTCAAAAACAAAAACAAAAACAAAAACACCTCATAGTCTTGAATTGGAAATAGCAAGTCAACTTATGCTGTATTTTACCTAAGTAAAAATGTTCCTAGCTTGACAAAGGCCCACTGGTGCTGAATTCTGAGTGGGGTGGTGTTTCCACCCCAGATCCTGGTTGTGCAACTTGGACCTTAATCCAGCGACAAAGGCCCACTGGCGCTAAATTCTGAGCAATGTGGTGTTTCATGGCCCATATCCTGGCTGTGTGTCTCGAACCTTTCTCTAGTGATGGAGGCTGACATGCGAGGCCACATGAGCAGCAACACCCTTCTCCTCTTGTAAGGCCTACACCTGGGTTCTGATCCACACCTTAGAGTTAGGAAGGAACTCCAACTGGGAGGGCCTGTCCCTGTTGGTGGTTGAGACCTGCAGTGTGGAATCAGCCTCAGGCTCTGGGGTCCTCGGGGTTGGGAGGAGAGCCCTGCTCCCCCTTGACCAGCTACATGAGGATCTGAAAGCAGAAGCCACTGCCTAACCAGCATAGGCTTCAAGGCTGAGGTCCACATGCTTCCCATCCACACAGTGGACACTCTGGTACTGAAGCCCAGCACTCCCCCACTATCGCAGGTGTGGTCTGAGCCATGTACCCCAGCAATTGCCTGGGGTCCCAGGGCCCAGTGGTCCACAGTCTGCTACTACCCTGGGTTTAGTTTGACATCCAGGTAAACTAGGGTCCCTAGAGTCCTTTGTGAGCTGCCTAGGTAGTCAATACCTGAGCACTAGTCATCTGACATTCAAAATGACAAGACAAAGGGGAAAAATGCAGTCTCAGAACAAAACTCCACCCAGAACAAGTGCAGGACACAATGACACAGGAGAACTAGGAAACCACATATCTAAAATTTCTGAAATGATCACATCTGAAGTAAAGAAACAACTCCATCAGGCCATAGAAGAGATTAAATTTGAAATAATCTCTCAGGCAAAAATGAAATGAAAATAATAATGGAAGAAATGCTTCGCACATATAGGGAAGAAACAGAAAAAAGACTAGAAGATCAAAGGTAACAAATGGAAATGTTACATGAGCAATTCAGGAATGAATTAGAACACATGAAACAGTCTCAAACAGATTTCCAGAAAATGAAAACTGCCACTGAAAGCTTGAAAAACCTCTTGAATGAATCTCAAGGTAGAATTTCAGATCTTGAAGACAGCATGACAGCTAATGATTGTGAAATGAAGAATCTCTTAAAGTCAACAAAAGGAACCAGGAGAAATCAATCCAACAGCTGCAAGATGAAGAAAAGAGAAATAATGTGAGAGTAATAGGAATCAGTGAAACAGCAGGAGGCAACACAAATGACATGAAAAGAATATTTGCAGAAATAATAGCAGAAAATTTCCCAAGCATGCTAAAATACACTGATGTGCAGGTAAATGAAGCATATAGAACTCCAGTAAGCCACAACCCAAATAAAACCATGCCCAGACATATAATAGTCAAGATCCCAGATATGCAACAAAAGAACATAGTATTAAAAGCTGCTAGAGAAAAGAAACAGATCACCTATAAAGGAAACCCATCAGAATCACAGAAGACTTCTCAACAGAAGCCATGAAATCAAGAAGAACTTGGAGTGAGGTAGTAGAGATTCTGAGACAAAACAGCTTCCAACCCAGACTGATATATCCTGCAAAACTATCCTTCAAATTCAATGGAGAAATAAAATATTTCCATGACAAAGAACAACTGAAAAATTTCATGAGTGCCAAACTAACATTATAAAAAGTACTGAAAGATATTCCAGACAGAGGAAAAGGTGACCACAATCCCAAGAACAACAATAGAAAGGAATCCTTAAGTAGAACAAGAAATTAAACAGCAAAAGTAGGAAAGCAACATCAAGTAAAGAGCATGACAAAAATAAGCCAATGTATAACAGTTATAACCATCAGTGTAAATGGCCTCAATTCACTAGTCAAAAGAAACACACTGGCAGAGTGGATTAAGAGACAGCATCCCACAATATGCTGTATACAGGAAACATACTTTACGCAAGAGGAAATCCATAGACTGAAAGTCAAAGGTTGGAAAACAATCCTCCATGCAACAGGTTCCCAGATAAAAGCAGGGGTAGCTGTTATGCTTGCAGACAATGTAAACTTCAAACTGATAACGATCAAAAGAGACAAAGAAGGCCACTATATACTAGTTAGGGGAAAAGTGCAAGAGGAAGAGATAACAATCCTAACCATGTATGCACCAAATACTGGAGCACCAAACTATGTAAGGCAAATATTAACGGATATAAAAAAACAAATAAACAGTAACACTATTGTAATAGGGGACCTAAATACCCCTTTGACGCAAAGAGACAGGTCAATTGGACTAAAACTCAGCAAAGATATAACAGACCTGAACCAAATGTGTGAACAAATGGACTTAGTAGATGTTTACAGAGTGTTCCACCCCACAACACCAGAATACACATTTTTCTCAGCTGCACATGGGACTTTCTCTAAAATAGACCACATTCTAGCCCATAGAGCATATCTACTTAAATGGAAAAGGATTGAAATTATCCCATGCATATTATCTGACCACAGTGCAATGAAATTGGAAATTAACAACAAAGAGAATTCCAAAAACCACATAAACACTTGGAAATTAGACAACAACCTCCTGAATAACCAATGCATCACAGAAGAAATTAAAGAAGAAATTAAAAAACATCTACAAACAAAAATACAAATACAACTTATAGGAATCTGTGGGATACAATGAAAGCAGTCCTCAGAGGGAAATTTATAGTGATGAGCTCACACATAAAGAAAACAGAAAGAGAACAAATAAATAGCCTAATGTTGCACCTCAAACTTTTAGAAAAAGAAGAACAAGTCAAGCCCAAAGCCCAAAGAAGGGAGGAGATTATAAAGCTCAGGGCAGAAATTAAGGCAGTTGAGACAAAGAAACTCTACAAAAAATAAGTGAATCAAAGAGTTGGTTTTTTGAAAGAGTAAATAAAATTGATAAACCTCTAGCCAATCTTATCAAAAAAAGAAAGGAAAGAACTGAAATTCATGCAATAAGGAATGAAAAGGATGAAATCACCACAGATCCTATGGAAATTCAAAAGATCATTATCAATACCTACTTTGAGAATCTTTATTCCAATAGGATAGAAAACCCAGAATAAATCAACAGATTCCTAGAAATGTATAAATTACCAAAATTGAACCAGGAAGATATAAAAACCCTGAACAACCCAATATCAATGAGATTGAAAATGTCATTAAAAACTTACCGACAAAGAAAAGCCCAGGCCCTGATGGATTCACAGCAGAATTTTATAAAACATTCAGAGATTTAATGCCAACACTCCTCAAACTCTTCAGTGAAATTGAAAAGGAAGCAATTCTCCCTAACTCATTTCTGGAGGCAAGTATTATACTAATACCAAAACCAGAGAAGGACCCAACCAAGAAAGAGAACTATAGACCAATCTCCCTAATGAACATAGATGCAAAGATACTCAATAAAAGACTAGCAAATAGAATGCAGCGAACCTTAGGAAAATTATACACCATGACCAGGTTGGATTTATTCCAGGAATGCAGAGATGGTTCAATATTCACAAATCAATCAATGTAATATACCATATCAATAGAGCCAAAGACAAAAACCACAGGATCATCTCAATAGATGTGGAAAAAGCTTTTGATAAAGTCCAACATGCATTCATGTTACAAACCCTAGAAAAAATAGGAATCGATGGCCTCTACCTCAATCTAATCAAAGCCATCTATGACAAACCAGCAGCCAACATCATACTAAATGGACAAAAATTGAAAGCTTTCACTTTAAAGACAGAAACAAGACAAGTATGTCCACTGTCACCATCACTATTCAACATAGTTCTAGAAGCATTAGCCAGAGCAATTAGACAAGAGAATGAAATAAAAGAAATACAGATAGGAAAGGAAGAAGTAAAACTATCCCTATTTGCAGATGACGTGATTCTTTACATGGAAGACCCCAAAAACTCCACAAGAAGACTCCTTCAATTAATCGACAAATTCAGCAGAGTAGCTGGATACAAAGTCAACACCCCAAAATCAATAGCATTCCTATACACAAACAACAAACAGACTGAGAGAGAAATTAAGGAAACCATACCTTTCACAATAGCATCCAAAAAATTGAAATATATAGGAATCAATCTAACAAAAGAGGTAAAAGATCTATTCAATGAAAACTACAGTACTCTGAAAAAAGAGATCGAAAAGGATTTCAATAAATGGAAAAACATTCCCTGCTCATGAGTAGGAAGAACCAACATTGTGAAAATGGCCATACTACCAAAATTGTTGTACAGATTCAATGCGATTCTCATTAAACTACCATCAGCATACCTCACAGATCTAGAGAAAACATGCCTTAAATTCATCTGGAACCGGAAGAGACCCAGAATAGCAAAAGCAATTCTGGGCCACAAGGATAAGTCAGGTGGAATAACAATCCCTGACCTGAAATTATACTACAAAGTTACTGTAATAAAATCAACCTGGTACTGGCTCAAAAACAGACCTGAGGATCAATGGGACAGACTGGAAGATACAGCCACAACCACAAAAACACTCAGCCACCTCATATTTGACAAAGGGGCCAAACAAGCCCACTGGAAGAAAGATAGCCTCTTCAATAAATGGTGCTGGAGAAATTGGCTTGCCACTTGCCGAAAACTGAAAATAGACCCAAGTCTATCACCATGAACCAAATTCAAGTCAAAATGGATCACAGACCTCAATATTAAAACAGAAACACTAAACCTATTGGAAGAGAAATTAAGTAAATATCTTGAAGACATAGGAGTAGGCAGAGAGTTCATGAACAAAAATGAAACTGCAAGGGAAACACTTCAAAGAATCAATAACTGGGACCTCATCCTACTGAAAAGTTTGTGCACATCTAAAGAAATCACCAGCAGAGTGAAAAGAAAACCCACAGATTGGGAAAAAATCCTAACTGGCTGTTCCTTAGACAAAGGCCTTCTATCTAGGACATACAAGGAATTAAAAAACATGAACCTGTCCAAATTAAAAGACCCAATCCAGAAATGTGCATCTGAGATGAATACACACTTCTCAGATAAAGAAATACAAAGGGCAAATAAACATAGGACAAAACATTCTACATCTTTAGTCATTTGTGAAATGCAAATGAAAACAACATTGAGATTTCATCTCACCCCAGTAAGATTGGCCAGCATCAAGAAATCATCCAATAACAAATGCTGGTGAGGCTGTGGAGAAATAGGAACGCTCCTGCACTGCTGGTGGGAATGCAGACTGGTGAAACCACTGTGGAGATCGGTTTGGAGATTTCTCAGCAAACTAGGTCTAGGGGTCCCAGCCAACCCAGCTATTCCCCTTCTGGGAATTTTCCCAGAAGATCTGAAAATGTCATGTCACCGTGATATATGTGCACCCATGTTTATAGCAGCACAATTTGTAATAGCTAAATCGTGAAAGCAACCCAAATGTCCATCCACAGAGGACTGGATTAAAAAACTGGCATTTTTACACAATGGAATATTATTCAGCTATAAAGAAAGACAATCTAGGGGCTTTTATAGGCAAATGGTCACAATTAGAGACCATACTCATAAGTGAGATAAACCAGATGTGCGTGTGCAGACAGTGTATTGTATCATTGGTGTTAGGAACCTGGAGGTGGGAATATAAATCAGGAGATATGAAGGGAGACTGCTCAAAGTAGAGAGCAATTGTAATGAAGGGAAGGAGAAAAGGAAGAGGGGGATAGCTGTGTAGGTATGTATATATATGCAGGATGGATGACATGGTTGCACTATTATCTCATGTCATTTTTTTTTTTTCCGGTACCAGGGATCGAACTCAGGACCTTGCGCTTGCTAGGCAAGCGCTTATGCCACTGAGCTATACCCCCAGCCCCTTCTCATGTCATTTTGATGTAAGGAACATGGATGATTAATTGTTTGATCAATCTTGTATATCTATTTGTATTGTCCTGAGCATTCACTTTGAAGTTATCAATGTGTAATACAACACCATTGTTGATCCCCTGCCATCTTATCTGTAGTTCAGTTTGTGTGTCTGTTTGTTAGTGTTTTTGTTCTTTTACTATTAAAATTAAAAAAAAAAATGTTCTTAGCTCTGGCTACCGCAAAAGCCCTGAGACCATGACTTACCAAATACAGTGAGCCCTTCCCCACCCCCAGATAATGGTCTCTGAGTATCATTAAAAGGAAGTAGGTTTCATTGGAGGAAGTCTGTGACTACACACATGGACAGAAAATATATACAAAAAACATGCATTTAGCTCTACCTTTTGGAGCACTGAGTGGGTCCTTTCTGGAACCATAGATGGAAATGACAGCATGTCATCAGGGCAAGGTCAAGTACTGCAGCTTATGGAGAAAATGAGACCTGATGCGTGGGTATGGCAATGTGGTGGTGCACTGCCCAGGTATCATGGTAGGCTGAGACCTCATTCCTCCAATTGCCTGGGGTGTTGGCTGCTTACAGTTCACAACTGGGCTTTTCACTGGGAACTGCCTTCAGTGGAGAGAAGTTGCCTTGCCCAAGATTATGCCTCCTCAGAGAGCAGCCCTCCCTGAGCTGGGACAACCTTAAATAACCATCACATTCACTGAAGAGGTCCCGTTGGATTGGCTGAAGTCTGCAGCAGCAACTATATTACAGTTGAGTTTTCCTCCCTGCCCAGTCCTGTTTGCCTCACTTGCCAAGAGCACTCTAATAAACCACCTGTGCACAAATCTGTCTCATAGTCTGTTTCCTATGGAATCTGGACTAAGCGAATGGGTGTGGGAGCCATATGGGTTATACGTCCCCTTGCCCACATGAGCCAGTAACTTTGCTTCATCTCCTGAGAATAGCTTCCAGGGGTTTTAGTGAGGGACATGTTCAGTTACAAAAATGCACTGTATTTAGGGAAGCTCGTAGTATGGATTCCTACTAGATATTTATAGTTCACTCATAGTCCTCCCAGGCCAGGTGTACTTTAATTATTAGAGGTCATTTTTACCATTAGCAATGTTGCTGGGTAACATATCTGACTTTCCACCTTTATTAGTTTCCAGGGGAACACAGCTAGAAAGTTAACCCAAGGTCATTTTCCTTAAAGAAAGAGAATATTTTCTGTTAACTCTTTATTCACTTTTAAAGACTCATGCATTCATAAAAATAGTGGATATAAAATAAAAAATCCCAACAAACCTCGTTGAGAAATATGAGAAAATGAGCTCATTATTTTGAAACCTGGTAAATAAAGGGAAAGGGCAATTTATCTAGACTTTGTAATACATAGTGTGCCTGAGGATAACAAATGACTTGATAAAAGGAATGTTCTCTTTATAGAAATATTCCAGGTAGCTAATCAATGAAGAACTGCAGAATTAAGATATCACTCTTTTGTCTCTTCTTCTGAAAAGATGAATGTAAGCCTTAATCATCAGTGGCGGCTAATAGCACCACAGGAAGACAGACATTCTGTGCCCCCCGATGGAAGGGCACAAGATGACATAAAATATTCTTGCAGAAAATTCTAAGTTGGATCTGTTCAAGCTTCTAGCTCTAAATACCAATTGCCAGGGACAGAGGAAAATGTTAAATGATGCTGTGGTAACTAGATGTTCAAAATCCAGGCTGTGGAAAACTATGTAGGAAAAATGAGAGAAATGACTTGGTATCTTCAGCGAAGATGCTAGCAGAAAGAAAGAGAGGAAGAGAGAGAGGGACAGAGAAGAAAGAAGAGGCAGAGGTGTGGGGGAGTTTATATACTTAAAGAAATGTAAGAGACAAAGTGCATATTAGCTAATTGTAATGTATGCATGTTATCTAGATCCTTAGTAGAACAACCTGTAAAAAACTATGATTTGATTGAAGAAATTTCAAACTGACTGAAGACCATATGGTAGGAAGGAATGATTATTAATTATTAGGTATTAACACAGGTTCAGTTGCCTTTATCTAGAATGTTTGAGACCACAGTGCTTTGGAGTTTTGTTTTTTAACATTTCAGAATGGTCATGTATACATAATGAGATATCTTGGTGATGAAGCCTAAGTCTAAACATGAAATTTACTTTTGCTTCATATACATTCTCTATACATTGCCTGAACATAATTTTATCCAGTATTTTTCATAATCTTGTTCATAAAGCAAAGTTTTATGGTACAGAATTCCCACTTGTGTCATCAAATTGGTGCTCAAAGCACTTCAACTGCTAAAGTATTTCAGATTTTGGAATTTTGGATTAGAGATGTTTAATTTACAATGATACTGTGGTTGTTAACTAAAAGAGTTCTCAACTTTTAGTGATACAGACAATTAAGTTACAGATAAAATAATAAAATAATGATTTTTTTCTGCAAAATATTCTGTACTATGGGGAAATTGGTAAAGGATTAAATGAAACCAGGTTGGGCATGCACTGGTAATTGCTGAAACTGGGCAATAGGTGTATGGAGTTAAAAATACTATTTTCTATACTGTTATATGTAGGAAACTTCCTATTTAAGAATTGGAAAACATATACATTTAAATTGCAGTTGAGGAAGTCTATCTATAGAGATCATTTCTATAAAAACACCAACAAAAAAGGAAAAAATGCTTGAAGTAAACTGAATATTCAATAATGACATATGGTTGAATATTGTGGTATATTCATGCCATGTAGACATTAAAAAGAATAATTTAGATCCAAATAAATTCACCTGGAGGAATTTGAGGAACATTTCTGAATGAGAAAAACAAAATGCACATATGTAAGTCTGGGACCCTATTTTTTAAAAATAAAAAGCTCTATGTGTATTTGTGTATAATGAGGGCAAAATAAGTTGTTAGCATGTGTTTCTTGGTGTTGGAGGAGTGGGAAAGTGTTTTGGGGGGCTGGTAGGTAGATCAGACTGCTGAAAAACTGCATAAATGGAAGGAAGCTGTGGTGTAGCCTGTGTTGTGCTGGTGTTGTGGTTGGTGTGTTAATTGCCTTTCCGTTGTTGGGACAAAATACCTGACATACACGACTTAAGAGAGAAAAGGTGTATTGTGGATCACGGTTTCAGAGGGGTTAGTCCATGATTAGCAGAAACACGGTTCACGGGCTTGTTGTAAGAAAGTTGCTCACTTCACAGCAGCCAGGGTAAAGTGTTGGAGAAGAGACACACCCTGTGAAGACACACCTATAGTTACCTACTTCCTGCAACTGGTTCCACCTCCTAACATCTCATTCCAGTGTTATATGTATGAAAATTCCCATATTAAATAAACTCATCAGTGGGTTAACATCCTTATGATTCAGTCACCTTGCTAGACTCCACCTCTGAACTGTCACACTGGGGATGAAGCCCTTAATATATGAGCCTTTGGGGACCTCTTTAAACCATAATAGGCTGTATGATCATGGTACAGGCTATGGGGTCCGATTGTCCAGCACTGCTCCTTACCAGTAGTGATGCAGTGAAATGTTCAGCTATGTTTGTGGGGCACTTACTAAGTGCTCTGTCTGGACTGAGAGCTAATGATACACAAGCGAAGAGGCCACTCTTACCCCTTAGAAGCTGTCATGCTCAGGTCAACGTTGTATGCATAGGGTGTTACGGGCATGTTGCTTGACTTTAGGAGCCTCAGATTTCTCATCCATAATAGGTATTATGGGTTCGCAGGGCTATTATGAGGGTTAAATCTGTGCAACATGATGTAGCATTTCTCTCACTATAAGGACCAAACCAACATGCTATTACTGTCTCTAGTGGTGGGAGGATGGGTGATGGGAATGGAAAAGATGGAGTGGGCAGAAGTCAAAGAATAGTAAGTCTGAGCATTAAGGCATAGAGAGGTAAGGTAGATTCTTGTAACAGTTTCTTGAGAACACATAAGGAAGGAGGCATATTTAGTCATTCATTTAGTAGCATCACTGCTTACTATCTTGTACATCATTAAATAAAACTGTCTTGGCTATAGTCCAGAAGATGGGGATAGACAACAGACATTGAGAAGGTTAAAAGTAAACATGGAATATGCGAGAAAGTTCCACTGACAAAGGAAAAAGAGCTGGCGAAGTGCGTGTCTGCTAGGGCTACTGTAACAACGTCCCACCACCCGCATAGTTTACACCACTATAGTGTATTCTCCCACGGTTCTGGAGACTGGAAGTCTGAGATCAAGGCATTAGCAGGGCCATGTTTCCTCCCTGGAGACTCTGATGTTCTGAGCTCCTCTCCTAGCATCTGGTAGCTGTTGGCTTGTGGAAGCACAACTCCAGTCTTCTCTTGGTGCTCTCCCTGCGGGCGTATCCCTCTCCATCTCCAAATTTCCGCTTTTTATGATACCAGTCACTCTACTCCAGTATGATCGTGTTTTAAGTGATTTTGTGACCAACGACCCTATTTTCCAATAAAGTCTCAATCTGAGGCACTAGGTCTAGAACTTCTGCCTATGAATTCACATAAAAAGAAAAGAGATCGAGGTAGGAAGGGGGAGCAATGTTAGATAGGGGATTTAGGGTCAACATCATGGAGAAGGGGGTGGGAACAGACCATGGGGATACCTGGGGTAAAGCACTTCAGGAAGATCGTCTGCCAGTGCAAAGCCACTGAGGCAGGAGTGTGTTTGGTTTCCCTGGCAGAAAACCAGTGTGTTTAAAGCAGAAAGGGGTGAGGAAGCACACCAGGTGATGAGAATCTGGCTCAGACCGTGTGATTCCTAGAGACTTGCAAAGGACTTTGGGAGTTACTTGGGAGCATAATGACAAATGATGGCTGGTTCTGAGGGAGCAGAGATAAGATGGGGCTTGTGCTTTGAGAAGGGGGTCTTTGGAGGGTACAGTTGGGCAGGAAAGCCATTACAGAGCTTGGGCTGTGATCTATGTGAGAGATGATGGAGAGAAGAAAGTGTGGGAAGAATCCTGGGGCAACATCCATGTGTGGACAGGTGGAGTGGCCTCTGGTGCTCAAGCGAGGGCCCGGCTTTGAAAGCGGAGGAAGGGGACCCAGCATCTGTAAGTGTGTATAATTTCAATGCTCTCCTCTTATTGAACATTTAAAGAATCTAGCAAAATACTTGGTGGACAGAAGGCCTCCAATAAAGGTCAGCTTTTTCTGTTTCTTTTCACCCTCCTGTGTACCTGTTCCTCACTGCACAGTTCCTAATCACTAAGTTTGATCTTTCCTGGCTCTTTAACCCTTAAAGATGATGAGCTGGTGTTGATTTAAAGGAATGCATTTTCAATGGTCTTCGAAGGAAGCCTAGGTTTTTGAGGTGGTGTCTCGAGGTTCAGGTAAGGGTAGAGGCAATGCTATGTGGAAGAACTCCAGGACATCCTTGCTTGTTCCTTCTCCTGTATCCTGTTCCCTGACTCATACAGAAAGAAAACTCATAGCTATAATTTGTACCTGGAGGTTTATTAAATAATTTTATTGTAAGAAAATGTCCCCTTACCATTTAGTATTCCCCATCTGAGGTATTTTAAAAACTAGAAACATGGACCTCTAGTTGTAGACTTTTAGGAAATGGTTCTGCTGGTTTTTCTACCTACACTTCATGTTTTCTCAAATAATGACAGTCACAGTAACTAATATTTAGTGAGGACTACATTTGCCCTGGGTTGGGATTCTCCCTAGGAAATTATAAAACATATAGCTAAGAATGGTGAAATTCATAGATTCATAAAGCCACAGAACGTTGGAGATTAGCGTTCTTAATCTAATTTCAACTTCCCTTTATTATCAAAATAATTGAGACGAATGTTGGCTTCTTCAAGGTCATCGAAGGACAACTGGGTCTAGAATCTAACCTGTGTTTTCGGCCCCTGATTTTTCTGTTATAGTCTGCTGGAGGGCAGATGTCCTCAGACTATGAAAAAGGAGTGCCATGATGCAGCCGTCGAGATGAAGTGCAGACAGGAAGCCTATACTGAAGACATTTGATGTGACATTTACCACTTTTGGGAGTTCACGTTTACAAGCTCTACCACATTTAAGAGGCTTTAAACTCTTTAGTTGCTCATTTATCTGGTGTTACAAAACTGGTCCCTACAGAGACAGACTGACGGGTAAATAGCTCATTGAGAATTTATTTAAAATAATAAGCTAACACAATGCATCTTCTCTGAAGAGAATTATCAAAAGCAGAGGCTTGCTCCACTGTCTGCAGCAATATTTCTTCAATAGTCATTATTGGCTGCAGTCTCCTGATTTTCTTGGGGGGTATTTCATTCCTTGATTCATGAGTTACTGTGCTGTAAGCAAACTTGACAGGTCCTGTGGGGACCAGAAGATCAGGGTAATTTGGTGAAGGTTATAGATATCATTCTGGGTGTTGGCCAGACCTGGTGAAAATTCCATCTGTCTTTTAGATCTGCTCTACTTGGAGCAAGCACATAAGTAACCTCACTCTGCCTCAGTTTTCTCTTCAGTAAAATGGGAATTATAACAATATGTACTTCATTGGACGATGGTGGGCATTAAGTGAATTATATATGTGTAGCATCATATTCTGTGCCTGTCTTCCTACGGGTGCTAATAGTGAACTTCACTACTGTAGGGAAGCAGAAGAGAGCACAGCCTTGCCCTGCAGGTGTACGGCTTGCACTAACACCATTAGCACACAAGCTGGTGGTACACTGCTGTGGCTTTTGATTCCACCAAGCTGAGATTAAGTTTCAGTGTGGTTACAACTAATCAGCTATGTAGCTTCGGATGAATCACTTAAATTTTTGAAGCTACTCATCTGTGAAATAAGGAGAAGATGATAAGACCACCTACTTTATGGGTTAGTTTTACATACAAATGAACTGCTGGTGAGTCCTTACACAATGTCTGACAGGTGACTAAAATTATTACTATGCCTTTCCAGAGACTGCAATAAGCTTGTGATAAAGCGAAAAAAAAAAAAGTGCCACTTTGTTTGAGATAAGGAAAGGTATTTCGGTGTCTCTACCTAAAAGCAACATGTTAGATAAATCTTAAGTTTCCAGCTGGCAGCCTATCATCACCTGTAAGTCATAACACTCAATCCTATTAGTGATTAGTACCCTCCTTGGGCACAAGGGAAGAGAGGAGGGGAGGGGAGGGCTTGAATACACCCTGCAGTAAGAGTCTGCATCAGCAGGGCTGGGATGGACATTAGCGGTCCAGCCTCCTGTTCACATAGGGACACTCTTCAAGCTATGCCCCCTGGCTTCTTTTGGTGCTCTTTTGACCATGGGGAGCTTTGCTGTCTGTCTGAATAAATCCATTTCAGTTCAGACTGGCACATTTCTAGCTATTGGGAAGCTCTTGAATTAATATGTGGTAATGCCTCAAGAAATAGTTACTTGGGCACTATGTACCAGGGTTGAGAACCTGTGTACTAGGTTCTTTGAAATATTGCTTTCATTTTACATGAAATCATTTTTAATTGATTTTTTTACTGATCAACCAATTTGGAGGGACATTTGTACTCCTAATTGGTGAGACAAAATGTTTTCTATGCTATAGACACATTAGTTTACAATAAAATTTTTTTAATTTCACAGGAAAATGAGTAGTTTCTTGATCAAGTCAAGTAAATAGCCTATTTATTTTGTATTATCTCCAAGCTACCCTCAAAATCTCAGAGTTCCCTTGTGCTAATTTTATGAAAGAGAGCATCAACCTTCCTATTCAGTCATATTCTGTGACAGACTTGACTTTTAACAACAGCTGCTCAACATTATTAATTTGAACAATCTGAGTCTTTTCTAGCCCTCAAGACCTGCATTTTTGGTGTAGAAGAGATTCCATACCAGACATAAGCATTTCCTGCTGCTACTCAGCCTTCCTTGAAGAGTCAGCATTAATCACCCTAAGCACAAAATAACCCACTTCTTTGCCTGTTGCATCACTAGCAGAGTCTAATATGACCAAGTCTCAATCTTGACTTCCAATTCAGTGGGACCATTGTGTTTTCCAGTGGCAGGACTTTTCTCTTGGGATTCCAGACTTTTTAAAGTAGTGCAACTTTTAAAGTATATGGATAAGTGTAAATTTTCCAAGTGGATTGTCCTGGATAATAATGAGAAGGCTTTACCTACTTCTACTTTTTTATTCCTGGATCCATGTCTATGAGTTGTGGAGGACACAGCACTGTGTATTGGATGTGGGTTCTATAGCATCCTTTAGCGTAGTCCTTCAGCTCTGTAGGGATTATCTCTCAACTGGCTCTGTAAGAGTCCTCAGCAGGCAATTCTGTGGTTCTGTCAGTCTAGCTGCTTCTAGGTGGTGGGATGCGCTGTAAGGCCAGCTGAAATTCCATGAGCACAAGCCACTGCTTTATTTCTTTGAATGTGAAAATGAGTTATTTGATTAGAAACAATGTTGTGAAGGATAACAAGACATCAAATAAACGTGTCACAAGCCTACAGATGGCTGTGGCAGAGTAGGCTGATCCTTATTTAGTAGAAAGTTGTATTTTAGGGAAGGCAAATTATTGCCCCTCTATGGTGAAAGTGGTCTGTTGTAATCATTCCATCACTGTGTAACTGGATGGTTCCCAGGCATCACACTGGGCTTTCAGCACTGATATCGCTTGTGGGCAAGTGATCCCTGACAGTGGTGGTAGGCAGATGAGTCTTGGTGATTGATCAAGTGAGGTCTCTTTGGAGCTCATACATGGCCTCTGTCCTGTCACTATATTCAGGGGCCTATTGTACAAGGTCTGTTGTACAAAAGAGGCTTACTGACAGCAACAGATTTTATTTTGTTCACTCGATTTTGATAATTTCTTGTGAATGAGCAATCACATAGAAGAGATATGCACAATTTTTCCCCTTTTTGAGAGGTCCATCCTCCAGGCCTCCTTGTCATTAACACCCCCCCCCCCTTTTTTTTCTCCAAACACTGTCTAACCAAACCAGGACCTACAGTCTATGGATCAACACAGACCTGAATTTCTAATAACGTCACTCAGAAAAAGTAGATGACAGAATGTATTGCATAGTGATATGAGTATGGTGAAGATTTCCCTTCATTACTATCTTTGGAGATACTCCTGATGGAGGTTAATTTCAGCTTCTTCCCGTATTTCATATGGTACCATCTGTGAATCAGACTTAAGTGTTTATTTTTTGTCAACTGGTTGTAAAGATTTTCCACAAGGCCAGAGATTTGAAATGAAGGAGAGATGACAAGGAGTCTCAACTACTTGCTCATGCGATTTACTTGTGCCCACAGTTTTCTAAAAATAACTTTTATGTAAAGCATTTCACTACATGTGGAGCTGCCTGGTCTTATGGCTCCAAGGATCAGATGCTACCAAGTTCATGAATAATAGCTCCAATCTGGTCGTTTGTTGTTTTGTAGTCAGGTACCAGCCAAAGTGGTTTCTCAAGAAGCTTAATGGTTAATTTTACAGAATGGTCACGGACTTGCTCCAAGCCCTGGGATCTTGTTATGATCTTCCTTTGGGAGAATATCAGAGGCTTCCGATAGTGTCCTCATTTACCTCAGGTGGCTTGAGTACGATCGCATTTGCTGGGCCATGGGATCTAGTGGGCAGAACAATTTGAACTTCACTGGATCTGCTAAAAGACTTAATTTGCCTCTTCTGTCACATAAAACTGGGGATGGGGGTGATGTCATATGAGTCCCTCGGTAAATAGTTGAGAAGAGCAACTCAAATGTACACATGGCCAGAAGATCTTTTCCATTCTGGAGGGCAATACAAGGCAGAGAATCTACTTTTGTTTTGGAAGGAATATCGCAACAAAGTCTGAGACCATTAGGTCCCCAGAAAACATATCAGTTAGTTTGTTTCTCAGTTTTTATGGCATTTATTTATCATCTACTACCCTGTAGGATAGTAGGTATTTTCTACCTCCTTTCCTCCCTGTTCAGTCAGCCTGAGTGTTGTTTGTGTAATGGATCAGTGTAATGCTTTATAGAATGTTGAGATGATTAAGTCCTTGTGGCTAGATTATGACAGAAATTAAGAGAGTTAATATAGTCTTGAAGGGAAGGTAGAGAATGTGTATTGTGTCCCTAATAAGAGAGCAAAGGACTTCCTTAGGGAAGGGGAGAAGAGGGGACAGGAGAAGAGAGAGGGGAGAAGAGAGAGGAGAGCCAGAGAGAGAGAAAGAGATGCTAGATTAATAATTAGATTAGTAGTTGCCTGCCTACAGGCGCAAGGACTATATTGGTTTACTCCATTAAAAACTTAGTATATTTGGAACATCACCTGATCAAGTTTGTAAAAAATTCACTAAGATCTACTTGTCTTCTTATGGGCCAAACAAATGAGTTAATTTGAAGATGTTATAGTCATTACCATTTCTGCATTAATAGTGTTTGAATCACTGATTTCCGAGGGGGTACAGTATGTCTTTTGTATTAACTATTCTGGAAGAGAGGGAAGTTCCAGGGGCTCCAATTGCCTCTTTCTACTGTATTGGTCACCATTCTGTAGTCCAGAGAGTCAGTGTGGGGATTCCACCAGTTGTGAAATGTAACTATGATAATCAAACACCCAAGCAATGAAGATAGCCACAGGTTGAATTTGTAGATCTAATGGAAATACTGTGACATGCTTTCAAGACATAACTGTCACTGAGTCTCCATAAATATTAAATACTGCACCACAGTGGTTGAATTATTAACCTCAATTTAGAGCCAGTATCAAGTAATACCAAATGTTCCACACGTTTTCCTTCCAGGGCAAATCTTCCCTAATAAATGACCACAAGTCTTTTTGGGCAAGGCTTATAGAAAGATTTACGTTGCCTATTTGTGGATATGTGGCAGCGACCTTCTGAAAGAGGCTGGACCTTGCTTTCAAGGAGTTTTGACTTGACAAAGGCTCTGACTTCCTACGAGACAATTCACCATACTTCTTCCTACCACGTTAGAGGGTTTCCATTTATGCAGATACAAACTAACTCAGTTTTAAAAATTTTCTTTATTATGTGTTTTCTATTTTATTAACTTCATTCTTATTTTTATTGTATAGTTTCTTCTACTTTGGCTCATAATGACCTAACTTAGTCTGCTTATTGTTTTCCAGCTTTATACAGTGGAAGCTTAGATTTTTCATTTTAAAACTCTCTTCATTTCTAATGTGAACATTTACAATCACGTGTCTCTTGATCATCACTTTTTCGTCTGTATCCCATTAAAGTCCATCTATTACTATTACTATTAATAGTTCTCTGGTGATTTATGTTTTGACTCGTTATTAAAAATGTATCACTTTATAATGGTCAATGTTTTTCTAGATATACTGCTATTAATTTCTAATTTAACTCTATTGTGATAAAGAACATACTGTAAGGTTTCAGTCTTTCAAGGTGTTATAAGTCTTGTTTGTGACCCAACACTGTTAGGGAAGAAAACCACAATTGTAGGTGTGATAGTGAGAAAGTTTACATTTTTGCCACAGGAATATCTCCCACCCCACAAATTTTTTCTTAAAAATGTGATCCGTTATTTAATTCTCCCTTTCCTTTGGGCATTTTTGGGGGACAGTTTTAAAGATACTAGTTTCATCTGCCTGCTAAATATTTACTAGAATTCATTTGTAAAAACTTTGAGCTCTAGTATTTTAAATGGATGGGAGATATTGAGAGGGTAGCTTTTGACATAATTCTTAGTTTCTCTTATAATTTCTTCTCTCTTATTTTGCCAGTTTGGGCATTTTATATTTTACTTTGAGAAATCATACGTTTCACTCAGATTTTCAGACTTATTAACACTTTTGGGTGAAATATTGTATTATGCCTCTCTAGATTTCCTCTGTATTTCTGCTTTTCATTACTTATTCTTGATTTTATAATTTTGTACTTTTTCTCTTATTTGAATAGACTAACTTAATGATATATTAGTTGCACTGATTTATTTCTCAAAAAAAATCTGCTCTTGACATATTCTATTTACTATTTGTTGATTATCAATTCATTACTGAGTTTACACTCTTCTTGAACATTTTTCATAAAATATATGCTTTAAAATTATTTGTGTTAAATGCTTTGTATTTATACTATCGGTAGGCTGAGAATACTAATTTTCCTCTTAGTACAATTTTGCATGTATCCTTGTTCTAGTTTCTAATGTTGCTTCAAAAAGTTATTTAACAATTACAATTTATCTATTGATTTTGACCTGATAGTTAATTAGTAGAAATGTTTCCTCCTGTTTCCAACTGGTTGGTTTTTTTGTTTCTGTTTGCTATTTATTTATTGTTCTATTATATTGTGATTTTAGAATGTGAAATTTATGCCTAAATGATGTTAAGTTTTGTATGTGCACCACAGCAACTTACATAATTTTTTTTTTTTTTCAGTACCAGGGATCAAACTCAGGACCTTGTGCTTACCAGGCAGGCACTTGTGCCACTGAGCTATCTCCCTAGCCATACAGAAAATTTTTGTTATATTATTTTCATATTTTATCTCCTACTTCATATGCTGTATCTGTCACAGAGATAAGAAGTACATGGAAATCTCTTATTACTTTTGTATTTTCTCTGATACCTTCCTACTTCCTATGGTTTTACTTTACAAATGTTGATGCTTTGTAACTTGATTCCTGATGGTTCATGGTTGTATTATCTCTATGGTTTGCAGCTTCCATTATTATAAAGCAGCTGCTTCTATTCCCATGCAATGCTTTTACCTTGGATTCAACTTTGTCTAATAACAGCATCACAATTCCTGTCTTATCTCTATTCAAATTTCTCTTCCAGGTTGGAAACTGGTTTGAGGAAAATAGAAATGGTGTGGCCACGCATTCCCCTTTCAGTGCTGCCTGCACTGTTTCCCCTTGTCATGGAGGAAGAGGCTCCTGCAGCTGCCCTTGCTTCTCTCTTGGTCCCCCGAAGCTCAGCATTTCTGTCTCTTCCAGGTGAGAGCCCTTGGGATTCTTCTTCTTTATTCTTTACCAAGCTTTTGAAGCACTGAGAATGTAGCCATGAATATGATGCATATCCTGAATCCATTTTTTCCTTTGAGTGAATTGCTTTACTCTAATACATACAAAAGCAGAAGCAGCACAGATTTGCAAAAGGAGTCTATGAACACATAGCAAAAATAGGTGAAAGAAAATTATGTGAGGACAGAGTGCTAATAACGTGTCTTAAAGTCCTTTGCAGTGGAGACAGAGGAAGAACTCATAGTACAGAGCAACAGGAGTTATGATTGATTCAGTTTTTGCTCTGTGTAGGTGGATGTCATGGGAACCAGACAAGGGACATCTCCCCATCTCACCAACATAGAGCAGAAGCTGTATCTGAAGAGCCACATCCCTTAGGAGGTGACATAAGTGGACATATAGACCAACAGGAGTTAGCAAAGTAAGAGGCAAGGGATATGTGGAGGCTGTGATTAAAGCCATCAAAGTAGATATTTACCTTCCCACTTCACAGAGAAAGTAGTTGAATTTCAATAAAAAGTAATTAATCAAGGTAACAATAGGTGGTGTAGTCAAGATTTGAATCTTGATCCTTTGTCCCCAAAGTCTATGCTCTCTCCCGTTCCCAGTGTCACTTGCCCATACGCAAGTCCTCCTCAGCGGTGTTCCATTTCCTCATATTTGCATTGCTAGTTTTCACATTTTCTTCTGCATTGACAGAGTTCTCACACAGCAGAGTAAATGACTAATGATAATTAGTGTCAGCTATGTTCTCTCCAAAGAGATTTGTATTTTAATGATAAAAGTCAGACACTAAGAATACAATGGCAGCAGAGGAATTCCATCCTTTGTTCGGAAAACAGGCTCCGAGATTACCTTGTCAGTGCCTCGGTATTTTCAGGAGTTGATCTAAATGGAATGCTGGCCTTATTCTGAGCATTTCTCCTTCTCTTTAGCTTTCTATTCTTAGTGCCTTTGTGTTCATTCTAATCCCCAAATCCTTATACAAAGGTGTCTCTGACCAGTTTCCTCTGTGACTGAAGGCATGGAGGAGCCCTGGATCTCTGGAAAGAAAGCCCTTGAGAGAGCAAATACAGGCTGTGGTGGATGAGAACATAACTTTGCTCCACTTACAGGTTTTGGAAGTCATTTGCACTCAAATCTCAGTTCCTTCTTCATTTCCAGGTCTTTTGGGGATGCTTGTTTCTCAGAATTCTGGGCCTTCCTTACTGAAAAGAGTTTCTAGAATTCTTGGTTTATTAGTTTCAGGATGAGGCTGCCATGGACCTTAGGCACTTCATAAATTCCTTGCAGACATTCCTGGTGCCCCTTTCAGTCCACACCTCTACTATCCTTTTCAGTGGGAGGCACTCAGAAGCTGTGAATCTGATTAAGAGTGCATCTGACATTGGGGACCACAGAGAACTTTCTTTATATTTAGTCTGTTTTCTGCTTCAGGGGCACAGGTTGCCTTGCTAAGAGCCTGGTCACTGAGACCCACTGGGCTCATAGGGATTTTATCCTGTAACTTAGGATATTAGTGATCTCAGTTCAGTAACATTGATTGGCATTGTGTTTTTGCTCTAGGGATTCCAATACCAATGACTGTTGCTTTGAAATCCAGGGATTTCCAGTTATTAATATTCTATCTGCTTCCATTCATTCAGTCAATCGAACACACACATGGGATCCAGGGTAGCTAGGGTCCAGGATATGCTGGATATTTTAGGAAACAGAAACAGAGGCCCACTAACCTATCACTTGGCTTATATTTTTACCTTCCCTGAGTGTGTTTTTCAAGTCTAAAATCAGAGTACATGGTGGGGGATTCATGTATTTCTGTTTCACTTTTCAGTAAAAGAATAACCAGTCAAAGCTTACTTAAGTGGGAAATATTCATATTTATTTATTTAATTAAAGTCCAGAGTGAAAAATGACTTTAGATAGAGCTGAGTCTAAGCACTGAAAGACCATTCTCAAGATTCAGTTTCGCTCTGTTGCTCTCTCTGCAGCAGCCTCAAGTTCCATGTGGTACCATGATGTTAGCAACAGGCTACAGACATAATGTTTTCCCTCAGATTTAAATTCAGAAACGAGAGGCTTGTTTCTCTTCCAGAAATCTTCACAGCATCTTATTGGCCCAGCTTGGGTCATGTGACTGACTCTAATGCAATCCCTGTTGCCAGAAAAATGCAGTGTGCTGATTGGCTGAAATGGGTTACATACTCACCCTCAGAGATGGGCACGGGCTGAAGATGCCTCAGAGTGCACGGACAAAGGAAGGAGGTGGTTCCAGAGGACACTTGGGTAAGTTACCGGTACAATGGCAAATGGATGGTGGGAGGCAAAAGCTCCAGATACTCTCCGCACCTGGTTTGCATGAACATTTCTGACTTCTGGATATGAACCCGAAATGGAAGAAGTAACATGGTACCAGTGTATTACCATTTCTGAGAGATACATTTTTTTTTTTTTTTTGGCAATGATAAGTCTGTCACAGAAAATCAGTAGTTTATGGTCACTGAACCACTACTTCAGTCTTTATAGTCTTTATAATTATTTTGTCATATCTCCCCAGGGAAAGCAACAGAGAAAAAATAGTCTGTTACTCAGTTTGGATACTATTGGCAATTTTTAGAGATATTGCTTTGAAAACCTATTTGTGCTGAGAAACTATAAATTGATTTCAACGTTTGGTAGGGAAGTGTGAAGTCCTCTGGAGCTGCCAGCAAACCGTCAAGTCCATCCACTGACAGAGAAAGGAAGAGACGCTATATTTCACATCAGTTTACATCCTGTCAGAGTTTGAGCTGCTTACCTGAAGAAGGGTTAGGTAAGCGAGGATAAAGTGATGGAATGCTGGGTAAGCCCCTTACTAAGGGTTTTGGTGGAAGAGACGCCACCTTCATCACTGCAATTCTAAAGGAAGTACCCGTAGCTTCAGAGATGTGCCTCTGCTTGCATAGCAAAACCTGTAGATGACAAAGAGATCCGAACACAAATTTCTCTGGGCATCTTTTATGAACTGACTTAGGACAGCCAACTGATTCTTCAAAATCTGGTCAGGTTTCCAAGGAAGCAAACAAAATTATTAAGTGTGAAATATTCATTACTAGTTTTGTAAATATTTTAGGAAAGGTACTGAGTAGTGAAGTTGCATCAGGACAGTGGTAGTGCTGAAGGGTGAGAACCATGCTACACAGAGTAGAAAGCAAGGCAGTGGGGTAAGCTGAAACAATTAGAACCAGAGTTTCTTTTTTTTATTTCCAAGATTAAAAAAACAACTAACAAAACAACAATGAAGACAAAATCAAAACAACACATAAACAACAAAAACGATACACGACCTCAAAACAAAATAATAGGAATTAACAGTGGTTGCTACTTTACATACTGTTATCATCAATGAAATTGCTCACTCCACCAGATGTAACAATATAAAATTGATCAAACAATCAAAGACAGTAACAAGTAATAAAAAAAAACGTTGGAAATCATGCAGAGCTTCACCATACAAGATGGTAGGAGCCCAACAGTGGTTCTTATACTGCATGTTGTTGTTTTCAGATCAGTTGTTCTGAAAGCATGCAAAATTGGTCAAGAGAAAAGAATATTTTCAGCATTAACTGTTCCTTTCAATAAACCACAGACGTCAGCAATGCACCTGTCTCAGCTGTCCTTGTATATATATATATATATAAACTTTGGTTTTCATTTTAAAGCGAAAAGAAAAAAAAACAAAATAATGAAAACAAATACATAAACAAAACAGCATAGAGAACAAAAATGGTACAGAATTTCAAAACAATGTAATAGAACATTAACAATGGTTGTTATATTAGATAATGCTACCTTCAAAATATAGAATCAGAGTTTCCAAGGAAATTTCTATTCCACTTGATGCAGACTCTCACTGATGGCTAGGAGAAACATTTGGGCAAAATCATTATATATACAGCCATGGTAAGCATTCAGAGTATTGAAATAGTTCCATAAAATCTTAGGTGGCTTTTGCCTTAGATCTTTAAGTGGTAAAATCACTGGGCTGGAAGGTTTTTGTAAATTAAATTCCCATGATGTATTACTTTTTGGGAAGGATTTGATGCCAAAAGGCCCTGGGTCTTTCCAATGTCCTATGATTGTCTGAAGGTCAAGCTTGATCAAGGAGGAAGTAAGAGTCAGAGGATGCTGGGGGTCTTCTCTGTTTCAGAGTTGTAAGGCCCAGTGTATCAGTGGGGCTTCATCTGTCTTCCCCCTCGGCCTCTCATGTCCCATTTGCTTATATGTTAAGGTCAGCATACTTGCTGCCTGGAAATTGCTTCATTTAACAAGGCCTAGGCCACTGATGGCGAATCTTTTAGAGACCCGATGCCCAAACTGCAACCCAAAACCCACTTACTTATTGGGAAGCACCAACAATGCAATTAGAAAGAAATAACTTACACACTCGGCTTGCGTGCTGACAGAGGGATCTGTGTAACCCCTGCGGCATGTGTGCTATAGGTTCACCACCATTGACCTAGGCCGAAATGGGAAACTCTGCTCTCAATATTAGAAATTTTTAGATGTTTTCCCTTGGAGTTACCTTTCACCTCCTTTGAGAATCAAGCTCTAGAAAGGAAGTTTCCTAGGTGGGTTTGGTGTAGTTGCTTCTCTCTCAGGTAAAAGGTGTCTCCATGTGGTTCAGCCTAACTTTCTAGAGGGCTAGAGTTGAACTGGGCCTATGATTTGCTCAGGGCAATACATATGTTATCTTTACAGGATATTGTTACTGGGATAAATGAATCCTATGAGGGAGGGAGGGGAAGCAGGAAGAGTTGGCTATACAGAAGCAGATCTAAAATTTTGATATCCTTGTTCTGAATAAATTCAGTCTCTTTCCAGCATGATGGCTGACTTACGTAGAAGTTAGACCTGGTTCAGTCTGATATGGAAGCTCACGTCTTTTCTCCTAAACTTTTGCCACTCAGGAGGACAGACACAATTTAGAAAGCAGAGGTATGGAGCGAGAGGGCACACGAGGGATAAGAATGAGAACAGGCATAAGGGTGAGATGAGGCTGGGTGTGTTAGGGTAGGACATGGGAGGGTGACTGAGGCTTCTGATACAGGGATAGAGGACTCCTGGAGTGGAGTTGATGGGAAAGTCCTGGGGCAAAAGCAGCAACCAGAAAGCGGCTCTGTGTTTGGGACACAGCAGCAGCTGGGTCAGGAGGAAGATCCCGGTGGCTGCTGCAGCCCGCAGATCAGTTAATCCGCCTGGGCTCCTTCACAGGCAGCCTATCCATCTCTATTACTGGCACCGAGGATCTCTGCTGTTGGCGCCTCCTGCTGTCTCTGTGCGCTGTATGGCTGTTGGTTGAGGAGGTACAGCCCCTGGCTCCCTCTCTCAGTGAGGTGAGTCGAGGGAGATGAGAGAACAAAGTTTCTTCCAGGGTAGTCCTTGTAGGCAAATTATGGCCAGATTAAGGTCTTTGTACTGAGTCACAAATGAGGGAGAGAAGAGATGCTGAGTGAGGGAGAGATGCTGGACGTTGAGGAAGGGGAGCGTAGGGAGGAAGAGGGCTCCTCGTTAGCTGGTGTATGTCACGACTGTGCAAAGAAGGCTCGCGGAGATGAGGCTATGTGCTGGATAAACATAGGGAAGAGGATTTCCATAAAATAAACTGCCTCAGCCTCTCACTCCCCAATTATCTTTAGCACGTTTGGGGAGAACATGGCAGAATGCATTTGGTTTCCAAGCCATGGAAAGGAGAAAACAAACTGGTTAAAGCAGCAACTCACCTGGCTGATGGGTGCGGAGGTAGCGAGCACCGACCTTCGCTGCAGTCTGACGGGGGTCTGGTTCCAGTTCTCTCCTATTTGTTCTGCTGTTCCCGGGCTGACTCCACACACCACTCTTTCAGAGCAGGACAGCTTCTGTTTCCCAAACCGTCACAGGTCTTAAATTTAGTTTTAATTGGACAGTTAATCTGGTGAAGAAAGGGTGTTACTCTGAAGTGGGTGAGGCCCAAGATCAGGAATGGGGTGGTCTATCTGTCTCCCTCAGACCTTGTCCCGCTACATAGTGGGGTGGTCAGAGGCAGACGTTGGAGAGAGGGCAGCTGACAATGTCTTCTCCAGTGTTGACTGTTTTCTCACTAGAGCACTGAATAAGTGTACTCATTCTGTGGAGAGTATGTGGAGGAGGAAAAAATGTGTTTATTTCAACAGTACAGACCCAGAGGCACATCTTGACTGAGCAGAGCATTGCAAAAGAAATGCTATATAATACAAAGCCTATCACTCTTTTTGAGACGAGTGCATTATCTTATAAACATACCACTAGAAATTGATATTAAATAGTAATAGGCAGGTGGCTGGTGGCACAGACCTCTAACCCCAGCACTTTGGGAGACTGAGGCAGGAGGATTGTAAGTTCAAGTCCAGCCTGGGCAACTCTGAGATTCTGTTTCAAAATTTAAAAAAAAGGCTGGAGATGTAGCTCAGTACGAAAGCCCTATGTTCCATCCCCAGTACCACACACACACACACACACACACACACACACACACGACAGGCACTGGGTATGACAACACACACATCTAATCTCAGCTATTTAGGAGGCTATGGCAGGAGGATCCCAAGTTTGAGACCAACCTGGGAAATTTATTGAGACCCTGTTTTAAAATACATTGAAAAGAGTTTGGAATATAGTTCAGTAGTAGAGCAGTGGCCTCGTATGGGTGAGGCCCTTGGTTCACATCTTAAAACTGCAGAACAATAACAATAGTAATAGTCTCCAATGCTATAAAACGTTGTTCATAAATATACTTACCACTTGCTGAAGGCAAGACATTATATAGCTACCTAATTGTATCTAACTGAGTGACATGAATAAAAAAAATGTAGCATGAAAATGAACTATTTTAATCAATAACTCTGCCTCACTTTTTCTTTCATTTATTTATTCTTTCACTTGTTTGCTCTCAACAGAAAGGCAAGGGTTGTAAATTCATCTGCTGTGCATTTCCTTGAGCTTGCTACAGAACAGAAATAGATTGATGCATAGAGAAGTAGCGGTGGGGGAGAGGCAGGAAAAGAAGAAAGGATGAAGGGAAGGAGGGACGGAGAGAGAGAGGGGGACTAGATGGATAGATAGATTTCTTCCCTCTGGGTTGGACACGGAAGCATTGATGTTAGCAAGTTACCAAAGCGCAGCAGAACAGCTCTCTCTGTGAAGTTCCTTTAAGAAGTATTGATATAGGTGAAAGAAACGCCCAAACTGCTAGAAGTCCAGTATGAGTTTGTGTTCTCTAAAAATAAAGAATGAATTTTAGAAACAACAGAGGTTAAGAGCAGGATATATTTACTGGGGGGAAAGAAAGCTTCTAAGAGAGGGACACAAGGGGCCCCAAGTGCGTTGGCAAGGAATCTGCCTTTTCTAGGGATGTTTATGGAGCAAAACCACAAGGTGAGGCGGGTGCAAGATAGGGAAAATGGGAAATTTCAGGGTGGGCATAAGGTAGAATAGAGCTATGGTAACCAGTAAGATTATAATTGCTCAGGCAAAATTGATTAAGTACAGATCAAATTGGGGAACAAGTCATGGAGCAAGTGGGCATGAAAACACAGGGGGGCTTTTCCTCTATGGGCCGGGTTAGGGGCTCTTCCTGGCTTTCCCAAAGTGGTGGATACCTATTTAGAATTTCAATCCCTGGTGTTTATCTTTAGAAAGTATGTGGGTGCATTTGTTTTGTCTTGAGGTCTGGCCCTCAGCAGAAGTGCCTGTCTCCCCCACATTTGCAATGTATCTTATCTTCTACACTGGCTCCTTTGAGGGCCTGGCCCTACCTGCCTGCCTATAATATTTTATCTAACTTAGTTGCCTATAGCAATATCACCTCTCTTTGCTCACTAATGTGTCTTGATGGTGAATTGACTTAAGTGGGGCCACTCTCTAACAGCCCCAGCAGAAGTGAGGGAGTTCCTCCTGTGGTGCACGGAGGAACTCAGAACCTCTGCAGGTGCACAGAGAGGCCTCTCTGATGTCTGCAGAACTGAAAATGAGAAGAGTGTGAGATGGCTGGGTTTTTACGTCCCTTGGCTTTAGCGTTCAAGCCGTTAGGGTATCAGCAGCATCACCATCGTCAACAGCAGCAGCAGCAGCAACAAAACAACCAAGAGGCAGGTCTGAGCAGGTCCCGGGGTCAGAACGGCTCCCGGAATCACCCAAGCTGTAGCGGTTGACGGTTTGTGGCTGTGTTGGGCCTGGTCAGTGGCAGGGCTCCACGGAGGCATCTGGGGTCCCAGGTTTGCCCCCCTCCCCTTCCCCACTGTCTCAAGGGCTGAAATTTCATTTCAAGTTGGAAATTTAAAAAAGAGAAAAATTGCGACGCAGGTACCTAGACTCGCTTGATTAAAAGAAGCTTCAGAGTGCATGAGTGCCCTTTCTTTGGTGTGAGAACTTCATTTTGTTTATTTCAGTTTTTCCCCTTTGTTTCCCAGCCCCACAGCAGCTACCTTCTTCTGCAGAGGCTTATTCTAGAATATTTTATGTGCATCCATGCACACCACTTTCCACATGTTTATTCAGATAAGTCTATTCTTAAACATATATAATGCAGGGTGCGTTTTAATTTACATAAATTGTTCTGTGCTATAGAGCTCATTTTGTTGTTTACTTTTCCTACTTAGTATGTTTTATAGATTTACCCAAGTTGCTGCATAAAAATCGAATCAATTTTCATTCTTCCTCCAGGATATCATTCCATTATAGGTAAATGCCACAGTTGTTTTTCCAGACAGAGAGAACACTACGTTGTTTTCTCCTCTTGCTATCACAGACAATCCGGGAGTATTCATTATTGTGTTTTCTCTTTGTCCTTGAGCTTTCTTGCACCTACGTACCAAACCATGGGCTGTTTTCTGTCGCTTGTACCTTCACAGGACCATTTACTCTTTTCCTAACCAGGCACTAGGTAATAATTATTGGATTTTTGTCGATAGTTTTGTATTTTAGCATGACATCATCTCTTTTGTGTCTCAGAGAGGTAAACAACCAGAAGGCTGTGACTGTAGAGATTTTTGGGTAAAAGGTAGTGTTTTCTTTATGTGCATTCCTCTGGTTACCACTGACACTGAAAATTTCTTCATATGCTCACCAGCGATTTAGGGTTCAGTTTTGGAGATTTACTTATATCATTTATCAACTTTATCAAGTAGAAAACCAAAACCTAAAATAAACCTAAAATAGGTTTTTCTGAGCTTTGTCTTCCTTATATTTTAGAGAAAATAAAAGACAAAAGTTAATGTAAACTATAGTCTGTTTAACCATTGTCTTATTCTAGTTTGAGATAAAGCAGCAGGTCAGTCTCTAATTGCCTGCCCTCAGTGAAGAGAGGGAAACAAAAATATATGAGAAGTGTGAGAGAAAATAGGGTTCTGGGACTATCGGTGACAAAGGCCCAGAATCTCCAGCAAGCCACCCTCTTAGTAGTCCCTGCAGGGGGAAGGGTACTGTGCTTTTTCTGAAACAGAAGTAGCAGTGGAAGGGGTGAGTTTAACATCATAAAGGAAACAAATGATGATTCACATACTCCACGCACCTGGATTCTAATTTTCCCTGCATCATGCTCAGCAGACTGCATCCTGCTGGGTGAGCTTCACTTCCAGAGAGGAAGTGGGATTTCTGCATTCTAAAACGTATCCACAAGGTAGGTCAAGAGGAGGTTTGGGACAGATTCTATGTCAAACCTAAACCTAACTGGTTTTCTTGAGTTTTATCTTCCTTATGTTTTAGAGAAGATAAAGGACAAAAGTAATATAAACTATAATTTTTTTAAAGCATTGTCTTATTTGAGTTTGGGAAAAAGCAGCAGGTTGGTTTATTATCTGAAAATCTGTCAGTTTAATTCAGCAGACTAACACAAACAATTTACTCATCTCATTTGAGGCCAAAAAACATTTGACAAAACAGCACATCTTGATGAAAACTCTCAGAAGACTAGGGAGAAAATAGAATTTCCTCAATTTTATAGGACTGTTATGAAAAACCTGCAGTTGAAATCATATTCAATGGTAAAAGACTGAATTATTTCTCCCCCTCCACTTTAGAAGATAAAGGAATAATGGCCACTCCTGGAAATCATAGCCAGTGCAATAAGGCAGGAAAAAGAAATGAGTCACATAGGTTGGTTAAGAAGAAGTAAATCTATCTTCACAAATGACATAATTGACTATAAAAATCTTAAGAAATCTATCGAAAAACTATTAGTACCATGCTCGTAAGACATAGATGAATGCAAAAATAAATCATATTTCTACATACTAGCAGCAAAAACTTCACAACTGAAGTTAAAAATGCCATCTAAATAGCATCAAAACACAATGTTGTTTAGGGAAATAAAAACATGTCTAGGGGAAAATACAAAAATCTGTATATACTTATGCATTTTCAATATACTCCAAAATCATTACTGGGAAAACATTTAAAAGGTTTAAGAAATGGAGTAAGATACTGTGTTTACAAATTTGAAGACTTAATATTGTTAAGGTATTCGTTCTGAAATTACTTTACAGAGTCAATGCAATCTCAAAGTCAAGAACAGTCTTGGGTGAAATTCAGAATCTTACTCTACAATTCCCCTAGAAATGCAAAGAAAATAGACTAGGAAGCCACTTATAGAGAAGAGCAATAGTGAAAAACCCTCAGCACCTGACATCCAGACTCTTACAAATAGCATATAAATCAATGGAATAGAGTTTGGGAAAGGATCCATACATAATCTTCAGTCTATGTCCACAAAAGTGCTATAATAATTCAGTGTAGAAAGGCTAGTCTTTTCAATAAATGTATTAAATCAACTGGATAGTTGATTGAAAGAGAAAAAAACAGAACTTGAATCCCCAATCTCATATCATACACAGAGGGTAAACCCTAAAGAGAACATACTTTAATGTGAAAGTTAAACAGGTAAGACTTATACAAATAAATAGAAGAGAAAATCTTTATAACCTTGGCTTAGGTAAAAATTATTTAGATGAAACATGAAAAATAGAAATTATAAAATAAAAAACTTGGAAAGAAACCAAAATCTTTTGTCCTTTAAAAACTCTTAAGAAAATGAGAATGTAGATTTCACACCCTTTCCACAGCTGCTTCACAGCTCTGGCCGGTGTGGTCTCCCGGAAACTCGGTTCTCGGAGACCTGTGCCCAGGCGTCAGGTAACCTGCGTCCAGCACTGGACAGAGTGTGGGCCGGCGAGGAGGATTGGAAGAGGTGCGTAAGCCTTCCTTTGGGAGTGGTGCCGAGGGCTAAGTGATGTAGGAGAGTGGAGGAACTTGGTTTCCCAAAGTTGTTCTCCAGTAAGATACCCAGAATAGGCTGCGATCATCTTGGCTGGGGACCTCCTTAAACCCTCTGTTACCACACTGGCCCGGTCCAGCTCCCCAGAATTCCTGCAGGCCCCATGCCTCCACGTCAGGATTGCCAGGTCAGACAGAGAACCCCAAGGTACATTTGAAAGTCGCACCAACAAGGAATACACTTTGGTATCCAAGCTGAAGACCCTGACTCCAGTTCCAATGAAAAACTGACGTACAGGATTACAAGTGGGAATCCGCAGAATTTTTTTGCCATCAATATCAAAACAGTCCCAGAATCATGTAGAAAAAGTAGTCTGTGTACTTTCTTCAGTAATTCTTGTGACTTAAAAAAATAAAAGCTGTAGGTTCCGGGAAGATGGCGACCAGGTGAGCGGCAGAGGGAATCTCTCCCAGAGACCGATCCTTTGCATGCGGGTGCCCGGTCCATGGATGCAAAATTCCAACAGATCGGGCTGCTCTCCGTGGCATGAGCATTAAAGGGCCGGCTGGACAAGCCAGGCGGCGAGAAGTGGGCGGATCCTGAGAGCTCGGCGTCGGAGAGATCGGTGAGGCGCTTCGGCCGCAGCTTGGCTCAAATCGCGTACAGCCGAGAGAGCGATTGCGGCGGGAGGAAAGCCTCCAACTCCTGAACCCGATCGGCTCGGAGACGGCTGTAACCAGGATTTGTTGGAGGCAGCGGAGCAGAGGAAACTCAGAGAACGAGCTACTGGGACAGATTGCGCCAATCTGGGCAGCGTGCTGGGATCCCGCTCAGAGCCCCGCCCCCGCAGCCGGTGCTGCGGGAACTGGAGCGGCTGCGATCCGCGGGATTTCTGAGTCGGGAAAAAGCTCGATCCATGGAGATACATCTGAACGGCATTCCTGCCTGCAGGATCCCAGGGTGAGTTGAGTGGGCGCTCTAACCGGTTTTTCCTGAGTCGGGAAGAAGCTCTGCCCAGCGAATGACATCAAAGCAACTTTAAGGACTGCAGGATCTCCCAGGTAGGAAGAGCTAGCTAGGCGCCCCTAGGGGATTTGTGAGGGGGGAAGGAGCTCCACCCAGGGAGGAACACCTGAGTGGACTGTCTGCAAGACGCCTGGGACGGCGACCTGTTTATACGCCCCAGCCAGGGCTCGGGGTAGGGAGTAGAAGCGGAAATCTCAGCAGACAGCTTAAGGGAAATTCTCCCATAGAGAAGGAATCATTGGAGCAGCCTCTGCAGCAGACCTTTGCCTGCTGAACTGCCTGGGGAATTTATAGCTCCACATTTTGAATCTGATACCCAAAAATGGGAAAACAGAGGAACAAAACGCAGTCTCAAAACTCAACCCCACCCAGAACAAGTTTTGAATGTGAGGATACAGGAGAACCAGGAAGTCACATACCTGCAAGTTATGAAACGATTGCATCCGAAATGAAACAACTCCAACAGGCCATAAAAGAACTTAAAGCAGAAATAAGTTACATAACCACAATGATTTCTCAGACAAAAAATGAGCTGAAAACAATGATGGAAGAAATGTTCCATGCACATAGAGAAGATATAGACAAAAGACTAGAAGAAAATAGGAAACAAATGGAAACGTTACAAGAGCGATTTAGGAATGAATTACCAAGAATGAAACAGGTCCAAAGACAATGCCAGGATTTGAAAACTAACGCTGAAAGCATGAAAAACCGTTTAAATGAAACCGAAGATAGAATTTCAGAACTTGAGGACAGCATGGCAGCTTATGAGCGTGAAAGGAAGAATCTCATGATATCATCAAAAACACAAGAAAAGTCAATCCAACAGCTGCAAGATGAAGCAAAATGTAACAATATTCGAATTAAAGGAGTGTGTGAAACAGCAGGAGATCTCACAAACGACATAAAAGGAATATTGGATGAAATAATAGCAGAAAATTTCCCAAATAAGGTAAAAGATACTGAAGTTCAGTTAAGCGAGGTATATAGAATCCCAATGATCCATAACCCAAAGAAAAAGACACACAGGCATATAATAGTCAAGATCCCAGATATCCAGCAAAAGAACGCAATATTAAAAGCTGCTAGAGAAATGCAACAGATCACCTATAAAGGAAAGCCCATCAGAATCACAGCAGATTTCTCAATGGAAACCATGAAACTAGGGCTGGAGGTACAGCTCAGTGGGGTAAGTGCTTGCTGCTAAGCACTAAGGCCCTGAGTTCGATCCCCGGTCCCGGAAAAAAAAAAAAAAAACAAACCATGAAACCAAGAAGAGCTTGGAACGAGATACTACAGATTCTGAAACAAAACAACTTCCAACCCAGACTGATGTGTCCTGCAAAATTATCCCTCAAATTCAATGGAGAAATAAATATTTCCACGACAAAGAACAACTGAAGAACTTCATGAGTGCCAAACCAGCACTGGAAAAAGCACTAAAAGATATTCTAGACAGAGAAAAAAGAGACCACAATCCGAAGAACAGCTATAGAAATAACTCCCTAAACAGAACAAATAATTAAACAGTCAGCAAAAGAAGGAAAACTTCAAGTAAATAACATGACTAGAATAAGACAACATATAACCATTAATGTAAATGGCCTCAACTCAAAAGTCAAAAGGAAAAGATTGGAAGACTGGATTAAGGAACACAATCCAACGATATGCTGTATACAGGAAACACATTTTACTCAAAAAGAAATTCACAGGTTGAAAGTTAAAGGTTGGAAAACAATTCTCCATGCAACAGGCCCCCAGAAAAAAGCAGGGGTAGCTATTATGTTTGCAAACAATGTAAACTTTAAAGCAAAAACAATGAAAAGACATAAAGAAGGCCACTACATACTAGTTAGGGGAAAGCTACAAGAGGAAGAGGTAACAATCCTAAATATTTATGCATCAAAGAATGGAGCACCTAACTTTACAAGTCAAATCTTGACAGACATAAAAAATCAAATAACTAATAATACTATTGTAATAGGGGACCTAAACACCCCTCTGACGCAAAGAGACAGGTCAACTGGACAGAAACTCAGCAAAGAAATAACAGACCTGAACCAAAAGTGTGAACAAATGGACTTAGTAGATGTATACAGAGTGTTCCACCCCACAGCATCAGAATACACATTTTTCTCAG